>JAGFNQ010000686.1:118140-141950 GCA_024364735.1 Boesenbergia rotunda | reverse complement strand
TCTCCTTCATGGAGAGATTTTGAAGTTGATTGAGGAACAAGTCCCTCTTTGCAATCCTCGAGTCCCGGGTGCCTTCATGGAGCTCTATGAGTTTGTTTCACAAATCTTTTGCACTCGTGAAGGGACCAACCTTGATGAGTTGGTCTTTGTTCATGCCGTATTGTAGAGTGACAACCGCCTTGGCATCGGCTTCACTCTTCCTTGTTTGTTCGGCAGTCCACCGGGAAGATTCGAGTTCCTTACCTTCATCATCCTTAGGAGGGATGAATCCTTCCTTCACCGCGAACCACGTATGGATATCCATCTTCAAATAATATTCCATCTTTGATCTCCAATATTGGAAGTCGGCGCCATCAAAGAATGGAGGTCGGGTGGTGGAGAAGCCTTCTCTCAAAGCCATCTTGTTGAGAACTCTCGGTTGTTAAGCCGTAAACAGAGCACCTTGCTCTGATACCACTTGTTGGGAACGAGATGGCTATAGAGGGGGGGTGAATATAGAAAATCGCTTGCCCCTTGAAAACTTATCACGATTTCTGCAACTCAAATATTAGTAGCACAGCGGAAAGAATGGAAAACAGAGTATGCAGAAAAACAAATGAGAGCAAAGCACACACAACTAGCAAGATCGCTAACAAGGAAGGTTTACAAGGTTCGGGGATAACTTGCCCCTACTCCTTGGCGTGCCCTTGAGGTGGGCGATCCCTTGATCGTCGGTAGATCAAGCCCCGGTTAACACCGGATATGAAGCAACCTCCTTCTCGGTGGAGAAACCTCTCCACAGTGTGTTTCAAACAATGATATATAATGAGCACAATGAAACAACAACAAGAAAGATCTTACTCAAACACTTAGCAAGGATTAAACACAGCAAGCTTCCCGAGCTCCACCCAGTGGCGATCTCACGCAGACCCCGTCTGCTTCGTGTCTTCCCACTGTCGGACTCCAAGCTTCTTGTTTTCTCCTTCAAGCGCTCAAGTATGATGTATGCTTCTCAATAGCTTGCTTAGAATGGATGAAGAACTCAAGAACAGCAAGCTTCCCTTAGCAGAACGCAAGAACACACAGGTTTTCAAAACTGAATCTGATACTGAACTCAACTCTCGCGTTTCTTTTTGTTTCTCCGCCAAGCGACGGGTGACACCATCTCTGTAGCTCCCAGCTACTCCTCTGCCAACGCCAGCCTCTACTGAGCTATCTCTGGACTCACTGAGCTCCTCAGTCAAGCTCCAGTCTTAGCTCCAGTCCGCAGCTCGCCGTTGCAACCTGAGATGGGAAAAGGGACAAACCTGCTCCAAGGAAAGCACTCTCTGACTTCTCCTTGAGTGTTTGAATCCTCCACTGTCACCTGAAACTCAATCAGAGCATTAGAGCAGAAGATCACAAAGCATATCACATACATCAGCAAATCGGATACGATCAGACGCTCTGACGACGTCTGACAGTGAAATTTGAATTAAAGTGATCGGTCACCGGACCGATCCAGGGTGTGTGGATCGATCACCAGACCGATCCACTGCTTTGCTGGGATTCCCAGCTCTCGCAGCAATACACGCCTGATCGGTCACCAAACCGATCAGGGTTGATCCTGATCGGTCATCAGACCGATCAGATTGGATCCTGATCGGTCACTCAGACCGATCAAAGCAGATGAACAGTTACTTTTTAATCAAACCCAAGATTCCTGATCGGTCACCGGACCGATCCAAGGCTCTGATCAGCACGGGAACTCACTCACTGTTTGCTCCCTGATCGGTCGCCAGACCGATCAGGAGCAAGACAGCGAGGAAGCAGCCTGCTCCCTGATCGGTCTCCGGATCGATCAGGAGCCACACAGTAGATTCCCAATCTCACTGTGCGCTCCCTGATCGGTCACCAGTCCGATCAGACATAGCTGGATCGGTCACCAGATCGATCCACTAAGGAGCAGCGTGCCAACAGTCCCTGATCGGTCACCAGACCGATCCAGTGACTCTACCCAGCCCTCCAAGCTAGGGATTCATCCACCTTAGCCCTCCAAGCTAAGGATTTTTCCATCTAACTCTCCAAGTTGGGAATTTGCACCTAACCCTCCAAGTTAGGACTTTTCACCTAGCCCTCCAAGCTAGGACTTTTCACCCAACTCTTCCGAGTTAGAACATCATCCAACCTAGCCCTCCAAGCTAGGCACCTGACCCTCCAAGCCAGGACTTTTTCACCTAATTCTCCAGGATGGGAATTTGCACCTAACCCTCCAAGTTAGGACTTTTCACCTAGCCCTCCAAGTTAGGACTTTTCACCCAACCCTTCCGAATTAGGACTTTTCCAACACCTAACCTCTCAGGTTAGGATTTTCAACACCTAGCCCTCCAAGCTAGGATTTTCCACACCTAACCTCCCAGGTTAGGATTTTCCAACATCATGCCTAATCCTCGATTAGGACTTAATCATAATCATCACAATCATCACACCTAACCTCCCAGGTTAGGACTTTCCATATCATGCCTAATCCTCGATAAGGACTTAATCATAATCATCATAATCATCCTCCTAAACTGAAATCGTTGTCAACACCAAAACAACAATCAGGGCCAGACTGCATCAACATAGACAACTCAGCTTGGACTCAAATAACTCAGCTGGGCCAAGACTTTCAGGCAGTCTAGCATTCCATGTAGCTTTTCATTCCTATTTGACAATTTGAGATTATCAGTTTAGATCATCTTAATAGATCTAAAGTCGAATTTTGAATCGATCTCAATTGAGAAACCATCTTTATATTCTCCTAAAGTAATTTTTAGTCCCCACAGGATGGATTGATGGCTAACGCATGCGGTGTTGTAATCGTGACACTACAAAAAAACTCACCTTTACCGACGAATTAACTGACGGAATTCAGTTGGTACATACCCTTACCGACGGAACTACGACGGAAAAAAATATCGGAATATTAATTGTCGAGAAAATATTCCCGACGGAAATACTAGCCCGTCAAAAAATAACGACGGAATTTTTCTTCCGTTGGTAAAATATTACGAGACGGAAACAATATTTTCCATCGAAAAATATCGGAAAAAATCGATACAGGATTACGATATATCTCCGACGGAATACAAATTTCGTCGGTATTCCGTTGGAAATATTAAAAAATAAACAGAATATTGCTGAAATTTCGATTCGGTTTGTTTATAATATATATCAATAATGAAAAATCATCACACACAATGGTATCAAACATTTCAGTATCAATACATACAAACATTACAAACAATACATATACATATTACAAACACTCTATAAAAACATACATACAAACATAATCATGCAAGCATTACATCCAAATATTACATTCAAAAATTACAAACACAAATCGATTCAGTATCAAACACTCTATGCAATACATACAAACACAAATCATCCAAATATTACAAACACAATCAAACACAAATCTCGTAAACTATATCTAATAGTTATACCTAAATCAAATCACAATAACATAATTAAACAAACTAAACTATAAATTACAGTAATATTAAAAAACTAATTAAACTATCAATATAATCCTAGTCCTATCATAATTATCGCAACAAATTACAATAATATAAACAAACTATAGTATCAATATCTAAATCCAAATTATATATCATAGTAGAAGATAGTAGAAAACATCTATATATAAGATAATAATAGAAAATCCTGTCAGAAAAAATAAAATACAATGTGCTATGATAATGATAACTACAAAATAAGTAGAACAATATATTATGACAATGATGACTACAAAATTTATCTAAAATTTAAAAAAATTATATATGTATAACAAATTTTAATACCTGAATATAAATATGATGAATATGATAAGGATAACTACAAAATAAGGACTCCTGAAATCAAAAAATATAATATATTAGAATATAATTACAGAATAAATAAATTTTATATGATTTTAATAAAACACATGTTATAGTTTAACATACCTCAGAAAAAGTCTAATTGTCACTGTCTGTTGGATCTTGAGTCTCTTGTGACTCAAAATCATGTTGTGTTGGCAGGTGAAAGTAGCTATGATCGCCATCATATGGTCTATAAGAGCTTTATGATTGACCTCCCTACGACGATCATCCTCGGCTCTCCTTCGATCATCCTCAGCTCTCCTCTGATTCTCCTCCACTCTCCTCTGATTCTCCTCCACTCTCCTCTGATCCATCCCCAGTCGACTGCCCAGCTTACATTTTCACTCTTCCTCACTCCGAAGACTACCCTTCACGTATGCCTTCAAGTTCACTCCCTTGGCTTGCCCCTTGAAGT
Organism: Boesenbergia rotunda; assembly: GCA_024364735.1. Classification (NCBI taxonomy): domain Eukaryota; kingdom Viridiplantae; phylum Streptophyta; class Magnoliopsida; order Zingiberales; family Zingiberaceae; genus Boesenbergia; species Boesenbergia rotunda. The sequence continues at coordinate 137,666 of JAGFNQ010000686.1, read as the reverse complement.
CCTCTTCTATCGGCTGTCGTCCCTCAAATGCGCACACAAGCCCTCGGCTTGCTTCCATGTCATCCTTCACGTATGCCCTTTGAAGTCCACTTCACCCCGCTTGCCCTTGGAGTCCTCTTCCCTCGGCTCTCATCCTTCGGATGCGTACTCCATGTGTGACTTACTGAGTCCTGCAAAACTCAATCACACATATCAAAATAACATAACACCCTAACTTAACCATATTGGCACACACACATCAAAACCATGATCTTCCCGATCATATTTGGGTCAATTGCCCCGACACTCTCCTTCGCTCCTTAGCGGTTATCCACTGATCCATTTTCTGATCCATGAAGGCAATTTGAGTGTGCAGTTCTTGATTTTCTCTTCGTAAAGACTACACCTCAGCTGAAGAAGAGGAGGAAGTATCATGGCCCCTGAGTATCCTTAAATGATCAAATACAACTTTAGCCTATGAGCGAAGGTCGTAGAGGGTGGAGTTTTTTGTTCGTCCGCCGACAACATCATAATAGATCTCATTCAGCTGGTCGATGGATAAAGTTTGTGACTCCCCCTTCTATCGATGGTTGAGATGCCTGGACCACTCTATTTGTAATTTGATCCCGTGTGGAAAAATATCCCATAAAAGTGTATGTGATTGGATGTGATTGTGTGTTTGTAATATTTTTTGAATCCTCGGGGTTGACGAGGCTAGATTAGTATTTAATTTTTATAATTAAATACGACATTGTTTAGCCACTCTTTATTTTTAGTTTACTTTTGATCTAGATTTTTGTACACTCCTTCGTGGAGTATAGGATCAATGGATGTAAATTAAAAATAATTTTTTATCTCAGCTCGGAGCTCCTATGATGGCTTGCGCATGGATCTAGAAGGAGGAGACGAGATGACAACACGACGGGAGGCGTATTGGAAGACAAAAGACCATGATAGTTGGAAATTATATTTTTTTTCATATTTATTGCTTTTGTTTTAATATGCATGTTGTGATTGCTAGGAAAAATTCCTCAATGTAAATAACTAAGTGGGAGAGGGCTTTTTTTTAATTCCCATGGCCTCTATTACAATTTTGATTAGTGATGCGAACAAACTTGCGCGTTGGCTCTGAGTGTCTTCCTCTATATCGGATGAGTTTGTTTTGCGGATCACTAGGTCAAAAGGGGTTATAGGAAATTATTTAGGAGCGTGTGATCTTCCCCATCGGAAGGGACATAATCCTAAGTAATTGCCTTGGTACCAGGTAATGGTAAACACTTAGATGCAAATAATAGTATCCTCCCCATCGGAGTCACTGCTATTATTTGTAGGGTCAAAGAGGAACCAACTATTAATTTTATTCGTCAAAAGTAAGGCTGACAAGATAATAAAATTAATGGATAAAACCTCCTCTTACAAATGTAGAATTTTGTATACGTCCACACTATCGTGGCATGCAATATTCTCGATGTTTTGAGGTGTTGGTTGATTTTAAAAAATTTTATTGTTTGAGGAATCAATAAATTTTTTAAATCTAATGTTTTGATCTTTGTGATTCTTAGGGACATTTTCAAAATGACTTTCAACCTACTGGGCTTGATTTTAAAAGAAAACAAACTTACTGGCCCTAATTATATTGATTGGAAACACAACCTGGATATTGTATTAACTGCAGAGGAGTACAAATTTGTACTTTTTGAGAAATGCCCTCCTCAGCCTACTGATAGTTTTAGTGAAGGGGAGAGAGAGAGTTATAGGAAGTGGGTTAAGGCAGATGAGATAGCGTGGTGTTACATTTTGGCTTCTATGTCAAATGTACTGCAACATCAGCATCAGACTTTTCTTACTGCCTATGACATGATGATCAATCTCAAGGAACTCTTCAGACACCAGAATTAGGCTGCTAGGCAGGAGGCTATGAGAAACTTGATGATGACCACCATGATTGAGGGAACACTCGTGAGGGATCATGTTCTCAAGATGATGGCTCATTTGAATGAGATGGAAGTCCTTGGAGCTGAGATCGATGGGGAAACCCAGGTCGATATCATTCTCCGATCTCTACCTAGGAGTTTTGAGCAGTTTCGCCTGAACTATAACATGAATAATAAGGTTATATTCGTTGGCAGAACTCCTGGCAGAACTCCAGGCGGCAGATGGGCTTTTTCATTAGAGTGCTCAAACTTTTATTGCTCAAAGGGTTTCTACTTCTAAGCCGAAAGTCAAGAAGAAGAAGAAACAAAGTGTAGCAAAGAAGGCGGCTGGACCTCAGGGACCTCAGGCTGGAGTGAAAAAGCCGAAAGGCAAGTGCTTCATGTGCAAGCAGATTGGACATTGGAAGGCGGACTGTCCTCGCCAAAAGGAGAACAAAGGTAAATCTTTTTCTTTGGTCGTTGAAACATGTTTGGCGGTGTTATCTACCAGTACCTGGTGTGTAGATACGGGAGTCACTGATCATGTCTATAATACTTTATAGGAGTTCTAGGAAACCAGACTACTAGCTGAGGGAGAGATTACTGTCTACATGGGCAATGCTACGGAGGTGGCGGCTATTGCAGTGGGAGATGCTTATTTATCGTTTGATAAGAATAAAATTTTGATTTTAAGAAATTGCCTTTATGTACCTACTTTTAGAATTTAATTTCAGTTTCTAAATTGTTTTTGGATGAATATTCTGTTAAAAAATTTTAATGACAAGGTTATTATAAGAAGAAATAGAGAGATTATCTGTTCTGGTACTTTGATTGACAATTTGTACACTCTTGAACCAAAAGCTCCCAGATGCAAATAGAAATTAATAACTCATCGTCTAATTCAAATAAGAGAAAAGAGCCTTCGAAAATGAACCAGACATATCTATGGCGTCTAAAGCATGGTCATATTAACCTAAGTTGAATTCAAAGGTTGATAGCTGATGGATCTTTGAGTAGATTAGTGGTGGAAGATTTCCCAACCTGCGAATCTTGCTTGGAAGGTAAAATGACCAAGAGGCCTTTTAAGGCCAAGGGGTATAGAGCCAAAGATGTGTTGGAGTTGGTTCATTCTGATTTGTGTGGTCCTATGTCTATCCAGGCTAGAGGGGGCTTTGAATATTTCGTCTCTTTTATAGACGATTATTCAAGGTATGGATACATTTACTTGATGTGCCGCAAGTCTGAATGCTTTAACAGGTTCAAAGAATTCAAGGCTGATATGGAGAAACGTCAAGGTAAAAGTATCAAGACACTACGATCTGACCGTGGTGGTGAGTACCTCTTGGGAGAGTTTAGGAGTTACTTGTCAAAGGCTGGGATTCAATCCCAATTGTCCGCACCTGGCACACCCCAACAGAATGGTGTGGGGGAGCGAAGGAATAAGACTCTTATGGAAATGTTTAGGTCGATGATGAGTTACTCTGAGTTGCCGGATTCATTCTGGGGATATGCTCTAGAAATGACAGCGTACATTCTGAACATGGTATCATCTAAATCAGTACCCTCTACGCCCACATAATTGTGGATTGGGCGAAAGCCTAGTCTGAGACATATTCGGATTTGGGGCAGTCCAGCACATGTGCTGAAGGGAGATGCTAATAAATTGGAATCTCGTACAGAAGTACGCTTGTTCGTAGGCTATCCTAAAGGAACGAAAGGTGATCTGTTCTATAGTCCTAAAGATCAGAGGGTGATCGTTAGCACGAACGCCATATTTTTAGAGGAAGACTATGTGATGAACCACAAGCCCATGAGTAAAATTGTTCTAGAAGAATTGGCAGGGGAAGTCCCTACTTCAGTACCAACGGTACAAGAGGACGTACCACAAGTCACTGGACCGCGTGTCACAGAAGATGCACAGGTGACACCTCATCGTAGTGGGAGGGTTGTTAGGCGGCCTGAGAGATTCATGTTCTTGGGAGAGTCTATGGACTTGGTCCCTGGCGACCATGAACCTGATCCCTGGACATATGATGAGGCATTCCAAGATAAAGATGCGGTATCTTGGCAAAAGGCAATGAAGTTTGAGATAGAATCTATAGATTCTAATCAGGTCTGGGAGCTGGTAGAACCACCCAATGGTATAAAAGCCATTGGATGCAAGTGGGTCTACAAAAGAAAGAGAGGAGTAGACGGGAAGGTTGAAACCTTCAAAGCAAGGCTTGTTGCGAAAGGGTATACTCAGAAAGAGGGTATCGATTATAAGGAGACCTTTTAGCCGGTAGTCATGCTTAAGTCTATCCGTATTCTCGTGTCTATTGCTGCTCATATGGACTATAAGGTTTGGCAGATGGATGTCAAGACAGCTTTCCTTAACGGAAGTCTTGAGGAAAACATCTATATGCAGCAGCCAGAGGGATTCATTACAAAGGGCAAAGAGCATCTTGTGTGTAAGCTTAATCGATTCATTTATGGATTAAAGCAAGCTTCTAGATCTTGGAACATCCGCTTTGATGAGGTAATCCAGTCATATGGATTCATTCAAAGTCCGGATGAGTCTTGTGTATACAAGAGATGTGACGGAAACGTAGTGGTATTTCTTGTACTATACGTAGATGATATTTTGCTCATTGGCAACAATGTCAAAGTGTTATCAGACGTAAGGGTATGGTTATCCAAACAGTTTGATATGAAGGACTTGGGAGAAGCGGGACACATCCTTGGAATCAAGGTTATAAGGGATCGCTGATGGGCCCGAACTAGGTGTCACGAATGTGGGTCTCAAAATTTAGATATGTGTAAAGCTGGAAACCCTTTTTGCTAACAAAGAATAAAAATGTAGTAAAGGGACCACAGGTCGTATTTTTCCTAGGGCTAGTTGAGGTTGTTTGATTCGAGCTCGAGTTTATGTGTCGTCCAATGTTTTTGGGTTTCAAATAAGATTTGGGGTTTGGGTTGCAATCGGAAATGAAATCGAAAAGAAAATAAAGGAAACTAAACTAATGAACTAACCAAAGTGATGGCAATTAATAACTCGACCAATGGGAGACCTAATCAACCAAGGCAACTTAACCGAATTTTGGAAAACAATTCTGATGTCAAATGCAAACCAAATGTTAAGCAATTGAATCAACATAGTAGCTGAATTTTGATTGAAGCTAATGCAAGAACTTCAAACCTAATTGCAGCAATGAAACTTGATACTAATACCGACATTAAAATTTAAATGCAGTAACAAGCTAGACCCGAAACAAGCTGATTTCAAACTCAATGGCACACTAAAAATTGCACTCAACTTGATACAAATCAATGCTGAAACTGAACTTGACACAACATGCAAAATTTCAGCGAACTTGGCACACAAAAGAGAACTAATCAAAGACTGATGTGCTAAAAATTTGATACCAATTGCAGAAATCGTAAACTGACAAATCCCGAATTGAAACTGATCACTACAACTTGGAAGACAAAACCACTAAAGAAGTGCTATGCATAGATGAGTGAAGGAAATCAGAAACGAAGCAGAAATTCAAAACATTGAAGGCAGAAATTCAGAAATGAACTGAATGCTAAAACCAACACGCAAACTGAAATTAATTGCACAAATATAAGGTTCAGAAAAGGTTTAGAAGATCTAAAGTTTGCTTGACTCAAACTGCAGGAGCTACAACTAAAAACTTGCAGAACTTGAAACTGATACGCAAGAAAAACAGAACATAAAACTGATACGCAGCAACATAAACTGAAACGCAGAACTAAATCATGAACTAAACTGAAATTGAGAACAATTGTTCACTAAACAACAATGTATCTAATTAACTTGCAAAATCGAAACCTAATTAAGGCAGAAACAACTCAGAAAATGAAACTAAACATTCTGATACAAAGACAGAAACAGGAATGCTTGCAGAAATTGAAATTACAACTAATAACAAAAATTCAGTAAGAAAACTATCATCAATCCCTTCTCTTAGCTCAAGAACTCCTTGTCGTCACACAAGGGTGAGCCTCGAACCCGTAAGCTTCACAAATCGCTGGGAAAATGAATTCTGCGAATCAATCCAACTCCGCTCTATTTTTTGGGCAGTTTAGAGCTGGATTCCTCATGGCAAGATCTTCCCGTCGATCTAGAACTTGCTCTAAGATCGGAATTGATGTGGTCACGCCTTCGGATGAAGAATTTTGCTGAAGAACACGAAGAACTATCGAAGAGATCGAGCTGCAGCGATGAAGACGCGACACTGTGCCCTGTGGAGAAATTTGATTAAATATTTAGCAATGGACGGCCCAGATTTGCCTAACTCCATCCAACGGTTGGATCTCATCCGATCTGAGCCAAGATTTGATGATGTTGATCAAGGGTCAGGATCTGCCTCCCAGTAGCTCGGATCCTCCATATTTGCAACGGATGGCTCAGATCAACCTAATCTTTGAATAGACGGTCTAGATCCCTCTGATCTTGATCCAACGGCTGAATGATCTCTGATTTGGATGAAACCTTCAAATCTTGATCCAAGTGCTTGATTAACCTTAACCCCAGCTCGGATTCACTAGATCAGTGGCGGATGGTCCAGATCAGCCTGATCTTTGAATAGACGATCTAGATCCTCTTGGCTTGATCCAACGGCTGGATTTTCTCCGATTTACCCCTAAACTTCCAGATCTCATTATGAAGGTCAGATCTACCTTTCCTCAGCTGGGATCCATCTGATTTGCCCTGGATGATCCAGATCTGCTTATCTTATGAATGGACGGCTCACAGTTCTCTAGAGCTTGATCGCCTTGATCTGAGCCTGATTCTGACTAATCTTGACCTCGGTCCATGATCCTTTCAAAGTCTACAAATATAGATTCACAATTAAGTTCCAAAACCTTCCAAATGTATAAAGATTTGTAATAAAGCCCAAAATAAAGCTAATTTATAGAACCGAGGGTAAATTCAAGGTTAAGCATGTAAAATAGGGGTTAAACATGGATTTTAGAGTCTGAAATAGTCAACAAAATAGTACTTATCAATCGCAAGAAAAGAATGTTGTGTTTGTCTCAAGCTTCATACATTGACACTATCCTGGCTCGTTTTAGCATGCAAAACTCCAAAAAAGGTTTTCTACCTTTTAGGCATGGAATACCTCTATCTAAAGAGATGTGTCCTAAAACATTAAAGGAGATAGAGGAGATGAAGGCGGTTCCTTATGCTTCAGCTGTAGGAAGCCTCATGTATGCTATGTTGTGTACGAGGCCGGATATCTGCTTTGTCGTGGGCATGGTTAGCAGATATCAGAGTAATCCAGGACAGGGACATTGGACTGCGGTAAAACATATATTAAAGTACCTGAGAAGGACTAGAGATTATATGCTAGTTTACCAGACAGATCAGCTACTCCCTGTGGGTTACACAGATTCTGACTTCCAATTAGATAGGGATAACAGTAAGTCTACCTTGGGTTATGTGTTTACTTTAGGAGGTGGAGCCATAGTTTGGAGGAGTGTCAAGTAGAAGTGCGTGACGGACTCCACCATGGAAGCTGAGTATGTAGCAGCCTCTGAGGCGGCCAAAGAAGTTGTATGGCTCAGGAACTTCTTGATGGACTTGGATGTGATTCTTGGTTTGCCCAGAGCTATCACAATTTATTGTGATAACAGTGGTGCAGTTGCAAACTCAAAGGAACCACGAGCCCATAAGGCGAGTAAACACATAGAGCGCAAGTACCACCTGATACAAGAGATCGTAAAGCAAGGAGAAGTTATTGTCGCTAAGATTGCATCGGAGGATAACCTGGCAGATCCTTTCACTAAGGCCTATCCAGCAAAAGCTTTTGATAGGCATGTGGAGGAAATGAGAATCAGATGTATGACCCTTTGATGGCAGCATAGTCTTTTAGCGTAAGTGGGAGATTGTTAAGATGTATACTAAGAGCCTAGCCTTTTTGTATGAACATCTACATATTGGAATAAGAATCACATGATCATGATTGCATTTTATATCTGTATATATGTGTGTGCATGTTGTCTAATACTTTACACTGTAGATAACATGATGTGTGGTGTCACACAGAAGATCATGTTATCAATCCCTTGTAGAGTATAAGAAGAGACTCACAACATAGATGGTCTTGGACAAACCATTGACATGGTTGTAGTGTAATTTGATATGGTCTGTCTTGACCATAGAGTTACACTAGTACACTCTGAATGTATTGAGTGGACTGACTTTGAGGTGATTCAATTTATACTGACTATATAATTGAATCAGACCTCATGATATTATTTGTACATGCTCTTAATCCCGATATAATAACAAGCACATGTACTTAGTATTTATTTCTTTGATTTACCAGTGGGTGAGATTTATTCATTAAATCAATAGGCTCGATAAATTGAGAAATAATATTATTTGTATGGTGTGCCGTAGATTATAGGAGAAAACCGTGTCTTATTTTAGGATGACGATGTCCCCTTGAGGAGCTCATAAAGTTTATCATGTAAACCCTGTAGGTGGACTTGGTCCGGCATGATAATAAGGTTGAGTGGTACTACTCATGGAGTTAGAAGTTAATTAATTAATTAATTAACGGACATGCGATATCTTAAACATGAGGAGAATTTTGTACAAATAATACATTGGAGCCCATATTTTATTATGGGGGATGGTGAGGTAATTCAATAATGATCCTTTAGTGGATTGGATCATTATTAACGGATCCGGTTTTGTGGCTAAAAATTTTTGTAGCTAAAAATTTTTTTTGTGGCTAAAAAAATCCGTTAGGTGGCCAAGAACCAACTCCTCCTCATAGTCCCTATTGTAGCATATAAATACCTCATGAAGCCTAGACCCCAAATAATAACTTCTTTGGTTTATAAAGCTTCGGTTTAATCTTTTCCTTGGTTTTCTTTCCTTGGCTCTCTCTTGGTCGGCGCCCCTCTCCCCTCTCCCTAGGGTTTCGGTGGCAATACAAAGAAGAGGAAGAGAGCTTCCTCTCCTCTTGATTCTTCCTTCTCCTTCTCAAGAAGTGACGCAATCTTGGAGGTGATTCCTCCTTGGTGGCCAGCGGCACAAAGAAGGAGAAGGTAGTGGTGGCCGACGGCAAAGAAGAGAAGAGGAGAAGAGGGTCTTTCCTCTTGGAGGTTGGCGCAAGTAAGAGAGAAGAGAAGAGTGGTCTAGGCAGCTTCAACTCTTGGTAGATCATCGCCCACAGGACGTCCTAGAAGAGGGAGGTCATACAATAGAAGATCAAGAGGTACAAGTTTTGTTTTTGTTCAATTCCTGTTCTTGTTCTTTATTTCTTGCCTTGTCAATGTAGTTAGTTATTTGTTAATTAACTTGGACCCTGATTGTAAACACAAAAACTGGTGATCTTACGTCGTTATCTTTTCCGCGGCTATCCGACTAGAAGAGTTGAATTGCTTAAACAACAAGTTCTGTTCAAGCGATCGCTCAAGTCGTTAGTGTTAGGATGTATACTAAAAGCCTTGCTTTTGGTTAGGATACATCTACATTTTTAAGAGAAACAGAAAATCACAAGTGCATGTTTATATTAGTATATGCACAAAATGTCTGATACTTGGCATTGTAAAAAAAAATGATGAACCAGGCAGCAGACAAATTGAACCTGGGGTGACCGGCCCGACCCCACGGAAGTTTCCCACCGGTCACCAGGGTAAAGATACTTGGCATTGTAGATAACATGGTGTGTGGTGTCGCACAGAAGATCATGTTATCAGGTTCCTTGCCGAAGTATAAGAAAGAGGCTCACAACCGAGATGGAGTTGGACAAACCATCGGGATGGTTGTAGTGTAATTAGGTGTGGTTTATCTTAACCAGAATTACACTAGTGTACTTTGTGTACATTGAGTAGGACCAAAAGAGAGGTCATCCAATTTTATACTAACTTTGTAAATTGGATTAGACCTCAGATAAATATTATGGAGTACGATCTCTTGATCCCGAAATAATGGCGGGCATATATTATTAATTATTATTTCTTTGATTTACCAATGGGCGAGATCTATTCTGTTAGATCGATATGCCCGGTAAGTTGGGAGATAATATTAATAATATGATGTGTTGTTGATTATTGACGGAATCCGTGTCCTGGTGAGTCGGGATGATGATGCCCCCTTGGTGAGCTCAAAAAGGTCATCATGTCAAATCTTGCAAGTGGGCTATGGTCTGGCATGATGAAAAGGTTGAGTGATACTAATCAAGAATCAAGAAGATGATTAATTTAATTATCAATAAATTAAATTAATTATCGGGCATACGATATCTTAAACATGGGGAGATGGACGACTCGTAATATGTGGGGCCCATATGAAAATATAGGGGTTGGTGAGGAAGTACAATGAGATCCTTTAGTGGAATGGATCACCATTAATGGATCGGGTTTGGATCCATTAGCGGGCCAAGAACCAACTCCTCCTCATGATCCCTACCTTAGCCCTATAAATACCCCATAGGAGTCATGATACAAGGCTTAATGAATTAATCTATAATCAATTGGAAATTTTCCAATTAATTAAAACCCTTACCTCTCTCTTTCTCCCTCACCCTCTCTCACCTAGGGCGCCGGCGGCCGATGGACCTCTTCTTCCTTCAGTTTTCTTCTCATCCTCAAGGGCGTGTTTGATCACAGAGCAAGGGAGGAGTTGGCTCCGACCCTTGGTGGCGCGCGGCAAGGAGGGAGGAGGGAGAACTCGGCGGCGCAAGGTGTGGAGGTCGGCGCCGGCGGTGGAGGAAGCTTCTCTTCTCTTCTTCTTCCACTCTCTTCTTCTACATCCTATGCTGCAATCTTCATAGGACAGAAGCTCTCTTCTCCTTTGTGGCGCGCGGAAGTGGAGGAGGAAGGAGGGTGGCGCGCCGGCGAGGTTGGCTTCCCTTTGGTGTTTGCCGCCGGAAAAAGGGAGAGCCCGGTGGAAGTTCATCCTCCTTGCGAGCTCTTGGCCGTGAGATACGAGGTGAATAGAGAGGTTAGCATGGGCTGTGGTGAAGGACAGGAGTTGCTCTTCTTGGCTTCATCAACTCCACCTTGAAGGACCGCCGACGGTGAGCCAAACCCTAACCCTAGGGTTTGGTGTTGGAGCAAGCAAAGGAAGGAGAAAGGAGGATTGATCTAGTGCCTTGGTGACTCCGCGACTTGGTATATCATCGCCCACACAACGTCCAGGAGGGGAGGGTCATAAGGTAGAAGACTGCGAGGTAAACGGCGAGGTATAACTCTCCCGAGCTCCAATTTTACCTTCGTTATGTTTATTTGTGTCATGTTGCTTTGTCTCGTCATTTTATGTATGTTGGTTATTTTGATTCATTATCATAGACAATAATTAGCTAACTGGACCCAGAAGATAAACATAAAAATCGGCGATCCAAATCGTCATCTTTTCTGCGGTTAATTAATCCGGAAAGTTACAAGGCTTTAACCTCGATTTTGGCCAAGTTATAACTTGGATTAATTAACACGACGACGAGACGGTCGTTAGAGGGACGGATCTCTATTCGGATTAAATTTTTAATCGGTAGATATAGAGAGGTCTCTCAGATACGATCCCGTGGTTGTCTTGGAAACCGCCAAGCTATACCTCCCTTCAATTGGTATCAGAGCTGTGTTTCCGATTTTGTGTATTTAGGATTCGGTTATTTTTCTACACATTATCATGTACATTGTTTTGTTGGATAATTTTTAGATGTGCATAGGCAAACTTTGTGTTGCAGGCACTAGATTCAAACTATTATGGTAATTATGATCTTTGTATGTGATTGGTTGTGTTTTGATATAAATTAATTGAATCCTCGGGGTTGATGAGGCTAAATAAGTTATTTAATTTTTGTAATTAAATATAACACTTGTTTAGCCAAACTTTCTATTTACTTTTGATCTAGATGACATGTACACTCCTTCGTGGAGTATAGGATCAATAGATGTAAATAAGTAAGCTAGTCATCTCGGCTTGGGGAATCATTCATGGTGGCTTGCACATGGAGAGGATGGAGTGGACGAGGTGACAACACGACTGGAGACACATTGGAGACCAAGGCCATGATAGTTGGAAAAATCTAGGATTTTTTCATAGCACTATTATTTTTTGGTTTATGTCCTTGTTGTGTGTGTGTGTGTGTATGTGAAAAACCTCAAACGCAAATAACTAAGTGGGAGAGGGACCCTAAGGGTCCCACGGCCTCCATTACAATCTAACAAGTGATGCGAACAAGCCCACACGTTGGCTCTGAGTGCCTTCCTCTATAACGGATAGGTTTGTTTTGCGGATCACTAGGTTAGAAAAGATTATAGGAAATTATTAAAGAGCGTATGTACTTCCCCAACGGAAGGCACATAATCGGAAATAATTTCCTTAGTGTCATGTAATGGTTAACACTTAGATATAAATATTAGTATCCTCCCCAACGGAGTCACTGCTATTATTTGTAGGGCCAAAGAGGACCAACTATTAATTTTACTTGTCAGAAAGTTAGGATGACAAGATAATAAAATTAATGGGTAAAACTTCCTCGCACAAATGTAGAATTCGTATACGTCCACACTAACGTGGCATACGTAATTCTCGGTGTTTTGAAGTGTTGGTAGATTTTGTAATAAATTGTTTTTAAGGTGTCAATTTATTTTTGAAATCTAAAGTGTGTGATTGTTATGATTCTCAGGTGCTTTAAAATGGATCTAGACCCACTTGACCTAATTCAAAGTGAAAACCAACTTAATGCCCCTAACAATATGGATTGGGAATTAAACATGGATTTTGTCTCTACTGCCGAGGAACCCAAAAGTGATCTTGTCGAGTTCTGTACCGAGAAACCTAGCGAGATTAACACTGAAGAGGAGTTTGAATATTTTAGAAAATAGCTAGAACTAGACGAGACGACTGAGAGTCATCAAAATCAGGCTTCTTCCATTACCAGTAATAAAATATCCGAACTCGATGAACTCTTCGAGAAAAGTAATTGAGCCGCTAGGCATAAGGTCTTGAAGAACTTGATGACAACTGTCTTGGTTGAGGGCATGCCTGTAAAAGAACATGTTCTCAAAATGATGGCTTGGCTGAAGGAGATGGAAATCCTTGGAGCGAAAATTGATGGGGAAACCCAGATCGATTTTATCCTCCTATCTCTACCAAAGAGTTTTGAAGAGTTTCACCTAAGATACAATATGGACAATCGTGCATATTCGTGGGCAGAGCTTCTGACAAAACTCGAGGCGGAGGGGTTTTCTCTTCAGAGTTCACAGACTTTCGTTGCTCGAGTTGTTTCTACTTCTAAACCGAAAGGAAAGAAGAAGAAGAAACAAGATGGAGCAAAGAAAGAAATACAGGGACCTCAGAGGTGCATAAAGAAGCCGAAAGACAAGTGCTTTGTGTGCAAGCAGTCAGGACATTGGAAGACAGATTGTCCCCTTCGTCAGAGTAGTAACACAGGTATATTTTCTTCTTGTGTCGTTGTAACATGTTTAGCGGTGATATCTACCGGTACCTGGTGTGTAGATACGGATACCACTAATTATGTCTGTATTTTTGCGCAGGGGTTCCAGGAAACCCGACGGCTAGCTAAGGAGGATATCACTGACTACATGGATGGGCTATGGAGACGACTTTTTACAATGGGAGTTTTATCTATTTCATTTATGTCTTTAGCATAGGTTGACATAGTTTTGGCTTTATAGAGATTGCCTTTATGTACTTATTTTTTTTGAAAGAACTTTGTTCAGTTTCTGAAATAAGATATTTTCTATTGCTTTTATTTGTTAAAAGTGGAATAGAAGGAATGTCTATTAAAGTACATAGATAGGCAATTAGTGCATAAAACCAAAAACTCCTATGATGCAACTAATAGCTTATCATCTTAACTAATGTAAGAAAAAGGTTCCTTCCAAGTAAAACAAAACATATATTTTGTCTCTAAGGTTTGGTTTGTTAAACTCTAGTGGGATTCAAAAGTGATCAACCAATAAGCCTTAGGGTTCATTGGTTATGGAAGACTTGTCTTCCTTAAGATCTTTTGACTCTTACTAGGGAGGTAACACAACCAATTAGGCTTATTCTAAGCCTAGGGGCATAGAGCCAAAGAAATGTAAGAAATGGTTCATCCTGATAAGTATAGGTCATTAGTCTATTCAGAATAGAAGTATTTTTGAATATTTTGCTTAAACAATTATTCAAAGGACAAAGTATGTTTACTTGATGTACTGCAAGACTGAATACTTTGATGAGATTAAAGAGTTCAAGTCTGATGCAGAAGAAACATCAGAGTAAAAGTATTATGACATTATGATTAGATCATGATGGCAACTACCTCTAGGGATAGTTGAAGGACTTACTTATTAGAGAATTGAGATTTGATCCCAATTCATTGCACCTGGTGCGCCCCAACAGAATGGTGCAACACATGGAAGGAAGAAGGTCTCTTAAGCTAATGGTTAAGAAGATGATAATCCTCTCTGAGATTAGCCAAATTTGTTCAAAGGGATATGTCCTGGATACGACGGTGTATATGCTTGATTCTGTCTAGTTCAGTAAGTCTCTTAAAACCAAAGAGATGTGGACTAAGCAAAGGCTTAGTCTAAGGCATGTTCAGATTATGAGTAGTTCAACACTTGTGCTGAAAAGAGACACCGACAAGTTGGAATCTAGTGCATATGTTCGTAGGTTATCCTAAAGGAACAATAAGGTGGTTTAATAGTCCTAAGGATCAGAGGACATTCGTTGGGACGAATGTCGGATTCTTAGGAAAAGGACTATGAAATGAACCACAAGTCTAGATGTAGAGTTACTCTGAGTAAACTAAATAAGGGGACATTCTGATCTTAGTACCAACTGTATAAGAGGTAATACCACAGGACACTGCACCTCGTGTCACAGAAGATACACAAGGGGTACCCTATCGTAGTGGGAGCGTTGTTGCTCAACATAAAAGTCTCATGTTCTTGGAGAGTCTATGGACTAGGTCCTAAGTGAACATGAACCGATCCCTGGACCTATGACATGGATCATCCGCTTTGAAGAGATAAATCCTATTATATGGATTTGTTCAAAGGACGGATAAGATTGTGTATATAAATAATGTGACAGAAACGAAATGGTATTCTTGTGCTATACGTAGATAATATTTTGTTAGTTGGCAACAATAACGGAATATTGTCAGACGTAAGGGTACAGTTGTCCACACAATAATGAAGGACTTGAGAGAAGTAAGACACATCATTGGGGATCAAAGATCTAAGGGATCTTCAGACAAGGATGATGTGCTTATCTCAAGCTTCATAGAACATTGTCCTAGCTTGTTCTAGCATGGGTACCTCCAAAAAGAAAATTTTGTACGTTTCAGTTTTGGAGCTACTCTATCTAAGAGATATGTTTGGATTATCAAAAGTGATAGAGTAGGTAATGACAGTTCCTCTAGCATCAGCTAAAGGAAATCTCTTGTATGCTAGAAATGAGCCCAAATATCTGTTGTGTCGTGGGCATGGGTAACAGATATCGGAGTAACCCAGGTCAAGAAAATTGGAATGCGGTAAAAGCATGTATTAGTGCCTTAGAAGGACAAAGGACTATATGTTGATTTACCGGGCAGACCAATTTCCTGTAGGTTATATGGATACAGAATTCCAATCTAGATAGGGGCATATATAAGTATTCCTTGAGTTTTATGTTTATTTTTAGGAGGTAGAACCATTGTATAATAGAGTGTTGTGCAGTGTCTGCGTGATGAACCCTACTATGGAGGTTGGATATTCTGGCAGTCTGCGAGGCAACCAATATAGCTACATGGTTCAGAAACCTCAAGATGGACTTCGATGTGATTCCTGGTTTGCTAGGAACTATCACATTTGATGTGATTAAAATGGTGCAGTTGCAAACTCGAAGGAATCACGAGTCCATAAAACAAATAAACACATAGAGCGCAAGTACCACCCAGAAGAGGAATAGCTGTCGTTGCCTAGATTGCATTAGAAGATGACCTAGGTGGATCATTTCACTAAGGCCTTAGTAGCGAGAGCTTTTAGGCATGGGAAGGATCTAGAGGTCAAATGTATGACATTTTGAAAACAACAAAGTCTTTGAATATAAGTGGGAGATTGTTAGGATGTATACTAAAAGTCTTACTTTTGGTTAGGATACATCTACATTTTTAAGAGAATCAGAAAATCACACAGTACATGTTTATATCAGTATATGCACAAAATGTCTGATACTTAGCATTGTAGATAACATGGTGTGTGGTATCGCACAGAAGATCATGTTATCAGGTTCCTTGCCACAGTATAAGAAAGAGGCTCATAACCGAGATAGAGTTGGACAAACCATCGGGATGGTTGTAGTATAATTAGGTGTGGTTTATCTTAACCATAGAATTATACTAGTGTACTTTATATACATTGAGTAGGACCAAAAGAGAGGTTATCCAATTTTGTACTGACTTCGCAAATTGGATTAGACCTTGGATAAATATTATGGAGTACGATCTCTTAATCCCGAAATAATAGCGGACATATATTATTAATTATTATTTCTTTGATTTACCAATGGGCGAGATCTATTCTGTTAGATCGATATGCCCGGTAAGTTGGGAGATAATATTAATAATATGATGTGCTGTTGATTATTGAAGGAATCCGTATCCTGGTGAGTCGGGATGATGATGCCCCCTTGGTGAGCTCAAAAAGGTCATCATGTCAAATCTTGCAAGTGGACTATGGTCCGACATGATGAAAAGGTTGAGTGGTACTAATCAAGGATCAAGAAGATAATTAATTTAATTATCAGTAAATTACACGGGGAGATGGACGACTCATAATATGTGGAGCTCATATGAAAATATGGGGGTTGGTGAGGAAGTACAATGGGATCCTTTAGTGGAATGGATCACCATTAATGGATCGGGTTTGGATCCATTAGCAGGCCAAAAACTAACTCCACCTCATGGTCCCTACCTTAGCCTTATAAATACCCCATAGGAGTCATGATACAAGGCTTAATGAATTAATCCATAATCAATTGGAAATTTTCCAAGTAATTAAAACCCTTACCTCTCTCTTTCTCCCTCACCCTCTCTCACCTAGGGCGCCGGCGGCCGATGGAAGAAGAGGACTTTCTCCTCTTCTTGCTTCAGTTTTCTTCTCATCCTCAAGGGCGCGTTCAATCACAGTGCAAGGGAGGAGTTGGCTTCGACCCTTGGTGGTGCGCGACAAGGAGGGAGGAGGGAGAACTCGGCGGCGCAAGGTGTGGAGGTCGGCGCCAACGATGGAGGAGAAGAGAAGCTTCTCTTCTCTTCTTCTTCCACTCTCTTCTTCTACATCCTCTGTTGCGATCTTCACAGTACAAGGAGAAGCTCTCTTCTCCTTTGTGGTGCGCGGAAGTGGAGGAGGAAGGAGAGTGGCGCACCGGCGAGGTTGGCTTCCCTTTGGTGTTTGTCGTCGGAAAAAGGGAGAGCCCGGTGGAAGTTCATCCTCCTTGCGAGCTCTTGGCCGTGAGATAGGAGGAGAACAGAGAGGTTATCATGGGCTGTGGTAAAGGAGAGGAGTTGCTCTTCTTGGCTTCATCAACTCCACCTTGAAGGACCGCCAACGGTGAGCCAAACCCTAACCCTAGGGTTTGGTGTTGGGGCAAGCAAAGGAAGGAGAAAGGAGGATTGATCCGGTGCCTTGGTGACTCCGCGACTTGGTAGATCGTAGACCACACGACGTCCAGGAGGGGAGGGTCATAAGGTAGAAGACTGCGAGGTAAACGACGAGGTATAACTCTCCCGAGCTCCAATTTTACCTTCGTTATGTTTATTTGTGCCATGTTGCTTTGTCTCGTCATTTTATGTATGTTAGTTGGTTATTTTGATTCGTTATCATAGACAATAATTAGCTAACTGGACCCAGAAGATAAACACAAAAAACGACGATCCAAATTGTCGTCTTTTCCGCGGTTAATTAATCCGGAAAGTTACAAGGCCTTAACCTCAGTTTTGGCCAAGTTGTAACTTGGATTAATTAACACGACGACGAGACTGTCATTAGAGGGGCGGGTCTCTATTCTGATTAAAATTTTAATTCGTAGACATAGAGAGGTCTCTTAGATACGACCCCGTGGTTGTCTTAGAAACCGCCAAGCCATACCTCCCTTCAGTCACGACAACGATGTTGGAAACCGGATGGCTAGAGAGGGGGGGTGAATATAGTCAATCACTTGAACTTTGGCACTTAATAAATTTCTGCACTCAAGCTTATCAGTAGCACAGCGGAAGAAATGAAAGAAACAATGCAGTGCAGAAAACTAAAACAGGAAACAAAAACTCGCAAACACAACTAGCAAGATCGCTAACAAGGAGGAGGGTTTACAAGGTTCGGGGATAACTTGCCCCTACTCCTTGGCGTGCCCTTAAGGTGGGCGATCCCTTGATCGTCGGCAGATCAAGCCCCGGTTATCACCGGATAGAAAGCAACCTCCTTCTCGGTGGAGAAACCTCTCCACAACGTTTCAATCACAGATTTAAGTTTAAGCACAAAGAAACAACAAGAAGGATCTTACTCAAACACTTAGCAAGGACAAGAACACAGCAAGCTTTCCTGAGCTCCACCCAGCGGCGATCTCACGCAAGAAACCCTTCTTCGTGTCTTCCCACTGTCGGACTCCAAGCTTCTTGTTCTCTCCTTCAAGCGCTCGAGTAATGAATAAGTTGCTTCAAGAAAATGCAGTCGCTTGCTCAAGGTGATGACAACTTCAGGAACACAACAAGCAAGTTGTGGAGAACACAAGGCACGGCAAGAAACCAGTTCACGATCTCTGCTTCAACGAAGCCCTCTTCCGCCCTTTTGATTCTCCACTCAGCATCAGGTGACAGCATCTCCTGCAGCCTCCAGCTGCCTCACTGCCAACACCAGCTACCACTGAGCCCTCTCCTGGACTTCCTGAGCTCCCTCAGCCAAGCTCCAGTCAATAGCTCCAGTCTGCAGCTCCGGCCGTTGCAACCTGAGATGGAAAATGGACAAACCTGCTCCAAGGAAAGCCTTCATTGACTTCTCCTTGAGTGTTTGAATCCTCCCCTGTCACCTGCAGCTTAATCAGTGTGTTAGAGCAGCATATCAAACAACATATCAAGTATCAGATGTAAGCAGCAGAGAATCGGATATGTTCAGACGCGATCAGAGCGCCTGACAGTGCATTTGAATTAAAGTGATCGGTCACCGGACCGATCAGAGCGCCTCCTGATCGGTCACCAGACCGATCAGGCTGGGTCCATACCAATCAGGCTCCGTCCTGATCGGTCCCCAACGCTTAATTAGAAATCGCGATTTCTTTGGGACTCTCCTGGATCGATCACCAGACTGATCCCAGGTTGTGGATCGATCACCCGACCGATCCACCCCTTTATAGGACGATTTCTGAGCTTCGCAGTCCAGACCTCCTGATCGGTCACCGGACCGATCAGGCAACCTCCTGATCGGTCACCAAACCGAATAGGTCGTGACCAGACCGATCAGGCTTCGTCCTGATCGATCATAGAGAGGAACCTGCGACGCTGGATCGTTCTCCAGAATGATCTGCACAGTGATCCTGATCGGTCACCGTACCGATCAGGAGCAGATCAGTAAGGGAACTCAACCTCACTCTTCGCTCCCTGATCGGTCACCAAACCGATCAGG
>JAGFNQ010000686.1:97591-116037 GCA_024364735.1 Boesenbergia rotunda | reverse complement strand
AGAAATCAATCTCTGACCGACGACAGCCGAGAAAATCAGTGAAAATAGATAGATTAAAATCAAGATCAATACCGGCAACACGGGTCCTCCACCCCGTGCCCTCTCCACTCACCATGTTGTTATAGAATTCAGAGACCAAGTCAAGGTTGATCGGCCTCTCAAGGTAAAGAATGGATTGAAGATTATAATGTCTGATAACTTGTCGGATAGTCGGGCAATGTTCATAGATGAAGGATTGATCTATAGTTCGACATGGCATTAATTTGAAATTGTGCCACTCGAAATTTAACGCAAGAGTGACATTCGGAAATCGAGTATGTAGAGGTGGTGGAGGCCTTGGAGAAGGTGTAGATATTGAAGGGCCTGTGCCCTTTGAGCTTTCCACCATAGGTTCCTTACCCTTAGAAGACTTTCTAAAGAATTGAATTAAGCAAACATGATCAAGATAAGGTTAAAGCCAATCAGAAAACGTGACCAAGAGTGATAATCATATGAACCAAATTAATCAAGTAAGGAAGACCCAATCAGACAATGTAATCAAGTGGTGAAATTGATTAGTGATAATACACAGCACAGATAGGTCACGGCCAGGACAAGACGTCACGACACAAGAGATCACGACACAAAAATGGTTAGCTTCATAACATATAATCCATAAACAGAGTCATAAAGAGAACTAAATCAAAAACTCACTTTGGTGCCATTGAAGTTAGTTTGAAAGGATCGCAAAAACTGGAAGAAGAACTTGCG
Source organism: Boesenbergia rotunda (assembly GCA_024364735.1). NCBI lineage: Eukaryota > Viridiplantae > Streptophyta > Magnoliopsida > Zingiberales > Zingiberaceae > Boesenbergia > Boesenbergia rotunda. The sequence goes on along the minus strand of JAGFNQ010000686.1, from coordinate 115,287 downwards.
CAGGAGAAGCCCTCGGCTCAAGACAGAGACGCAGAAAACTCGGAGCAAGTAGAGAACTTGTAGAGAACAGGGAGACGCTCGTAGAGAACTTCGCAAGAACTCACACGCACGAGAAATAGGGAGACGCAGGAACACTCTCGCTCAGGATGAAGAGGCGCAAGTGGAAGGTTTCGGCGCTAGGGTTCGACGAAGAGAGGTTTTGGTAGGAGTTAATCGGTTGGTGGATCGGTCCACCAACCAGACTTTAATGCATCTGAACGGATCACCGTTCGATCTGATAGTGCCCAGACCGATCAGGCTATAGCCTGATCGGACTGACCTGGGCCTGATCGGTCGGGTGACCAATCAGGCGCACTCCTGATCGGTCGGCTGATCGATCAGGACACGAACAATAGGGTCCGGAGAGAAACCTCTGAGCTCCCTGATCGGTCCACAGACCGATCAGGGAGCTCAGAGGTTTCAGGGTTTAGGGTTTAGGGTTTAGGGTTTAGGGACCGATCATTTCCTGCTCTTCGCCTTTCAGGGTTTCAGGGTGTCGATGACTATCTTTGTAGCCCAAGATGTCTGTGGACCGATCACCATAAGGTGCCACATCCCTGATCGGTCCATAGTTAACAAAACATAGTCATCGACATATACTTGGGCTACAAAGATATCGTCACCATCTCTTCGTAGAAATAGTGTAGGGTCTATTTGACCTCTAATGAAGCCCTTCTCAATTAAGAATGTCGACAACCGCTCATACCAAGCTCGGGGTGCTTGTTTAAGGCCATAAAGGACCTTTTTGAGCTTATACACGTGGTTTGGAAATTCGGAACTCTCAAACGGAGGTTGTTCGACGTAGACCTCTTCTCTAATCACACCATTTAAAAAAGCCGATTTGACATCCATTTGGTATAATTTGAAGCCACGATGCGCAGCAAATGCCAGCATCAATCGGATGGACTCCAATCGTGCCACGGGAGCATAGGTCTCATCATAATCAAGGCCTTCAACTTGACTATAGCCCTTGGCTACCAAGCGTGCCTTGTTTCTAATGATTTCTCCCTTATGGTTCAATTTGTTTTTGAAGACCCATTTGGTTCCAATAATGGTGGTCTTCTTAGGTCTAGGGACTAAGTCCCAAACTTGACTTCTCTCAAATTGACCTAGTTCATCTTGCATTGCAATGATCCAATCGGGATCATTTAATGCTTCATCAATTTTCCTAGATTCAATTTCGGAAATTAGGGCAACTTCATTAGCCTTATTCCGGAAGAATGATCTAGTTCTAACCTCATGATGGATATCTCCAACAATTTAGTCTTGGGGATGACTAGAGGCTAATCTAGTTTGCCTTGGTGTTGGTGGTGCTTCTTGAATTGGTTCACTAGACATAAGTTCAGCCTCAGGATCCAGCTGATCTATGGATTGTCTAGGCTCACCGTCATCGGATTCATCACCATCAACAACATTTGGACTTCCATTCAAACTTAGTCTCCTAAGTTCGAATTGGACTTCATCTTCTGGTTGACCATTGACTTTTGGAATTTCTTCAAAGACAACATCAGAAGATTCTTCAACTAGTCTAGACTTCTTGTTGTAGACTCGATAGGCTTTACTAACGAGGGAGTACCCGACTAGTATCCCTTCATCAGCCTTCGCCGTGAACTTCCAAGGTGATCCTTGGTGTTTAGGATGAACACTTTACAACCAAACACCCTAAGGTGTTTAACCGTAGGTGGTTTCCCAAACCAAAGTTCATGGGGAGTCTTTCCTAGAAACCTATGAATGAGGACCCGATTTTGCACATAGCAAGCTGTATTTATAGCTTCAGCCCACAAGTAACTCGGGAGTGAGTACTCATTAAGCATGCTTCGTGCAGCCTCTTTAAGTACACGGTTCTTCCTTTCTACAACACCATTTTGTTGTGGTGTTCTAGGAGTAGAGAACTCATGTCTATAACCCCTATCTTGACAAAATTCTAAAAACCTTTGATTTTGAAATTCACCTCCATGATCACTTCTAATTGTCTTAATTGTTAATGATTTTTCATTTTCCACTCTTCTACAAAAAGTAATAAAAACCTCTAAGGTTTGGTCCTTATATTTTAAAAAGTAAGTCCAAGTATATCTAGTGAAATCATCAATGATCACAAAGCAATATCTACTTCCATTCAAAGATATGATAGTACTACAATCAAACAAATTCATGTGAAGTAAATCTAATGCAGTAGAAGTACTTACAGCGCTTTTACCTTTATGTACAGATTTTGTTTGCTTACCCATTTGACATGCATCATAAAGTTTATCTTTTTCATACTTGATGCTTGGTAAGCCACGGACTAACCCCTTGTTGGCCAACTTCCGGATGTTCTTCATGTTCACATGTGCTAGCCTCCGGTGCCAAAGGGTGGACTCCTCTTCTTTTGACATGAAACACTTAGCAGAAACATTAGTAGCACTTTTAAATGAAACTTGATAAATATTGTCTACTCTTGTTCATACTAGTACCGTGTCCAAGGTGTCATGTTGTCTAACTAGACATTGACTTGGTTGGAAATCAATTGTGTAACTCGTGTCACACAATTGACTGACACTTAGGAGATTAAATTTCATCCCCTTGACTAGAAGGACATTTGAAATTCTAAGACATTCGGATATTTGAATGTCTCCTATTCCTATGACCTTAAGACTACCATTGTTACCAAATGATACATTACCTCTACTTTTCTTGTGAAGTGTGGTAAATAATGATCTATCCCCGGTCATGTGTTTGGAGCATCCACTATCAACGAACCAAGTTGATAGATGCTCTCCCTCAATCATAACCTACACAATTCGAAAAATAGAAGTCTTAGGTACCCAAACCTTGGGACCTAAAGCATCAACTAAACATGACTTAGGCACTCATGCCTTGACCACTCTCTTTTGAACCTTGGGTATCCTAGATTGTCTCATATCAGTCCTAGACATCAAGGACACGAATGAGGGTTCTTTGGGTCGGTAACCAATACCGACCCTATTGTAGACTTCCCTTTGGGCATTTAAGATCATGTGTAGGGTCTTAGAGCTAGTTGAGAACTTCCCAAGAATATTCTTGAGTTTCTCAACTTCACTCTTCAATGATTAGTTTTCCTCTACTAGCAAGTCATCATGCAAATCATTTACATCCTCAACCTTAGAGGATTTCAAGTTTTCAACTTCAAGTTTCAAAGATTTGATTTCATCTTCTAGCAATTCAACATGCAAATCATCAATGTTATCATCCCTAGATACCTTCAATTGATCAATTTCTAATTGCAATGCTTTAACCTTATTTTTGGACTTTTTCAACATACTAGTTAAGCATGCAATTGCTCTATAATACTTTTCAAGCTCGAGAGAAGTTACCTCTTCATCATCCGAAGATGATGAAGCCGCGTTTGAGGAACTTGAAGATTCATCACTGCTTTCCTCTCCAAGAGCCATGAGTGCCACATGCCTTATGCTCTTCTCCTCCTCTTCATCGGATGAGCTTGAGGATGACTCATCCCAAGTGGCCTTCAAGGCCTTCTTCTTCTTCTTGGATTTTTCTTCTTTCTTTTTGGATTTCTCCTCCTTCTTCTTTAATTTTGGACATTCATTCTTGAAGTGCCCTTTCCTACCACACTCAAAGCAAGATGCATTAATCTTATCAAGTTTAACTTTATTAGACTTACCTCTACTCTTGAAGCGTCGACCCCTTCTCATCATTCTTCGCACAAAGTTCGCCATCTCGAAGGAAGAAGAGCCGCTGCCATCTTCCTCGGAATCGGACTCGGATTCGGAAGAGGATGAAGATGAAGAGACTTCCTTCTCCTTCTTCTTCTCCTTCTTCTTCTTGTTGGACCGGTCCCCTGCAACTAAGGCAATCCCCTTCTCCTTGGGGCCTTTGTTAGCCATTTCATGCAATTCCATCTCACAAAATAAATCATCTAACTTTACAATGGATAGATCCTTGGAAACTTTGTAGGCATCCACCATGGATGACCACAAAGCATTCCTTGGAAAGGCTTTCAAGACATACCTCACAAGGTCGCGATTCTCGACCTTTTCATCAATCGAATGAAGCCCATTGAGGACTTCCTTGAACCGGCTATGAAGCTCACTTACCTATTCATTCTCCTTCATAGAGAGATTTTGGAGTTGATTGAGGAACAAGTCTCTCTTGGCGATTCTTGAATCTCGGGTGCCCTCATGAAGCTCAATGAGTTTATTCCACAAGTCCTTTGCACTTGAGAAAGGACCAACCTTGATGAGTTGGTCTTTCTTCATGCCACACTATAGAGTGACAACCGCCTTCGCGTCGGCTTCACTCTTCCGAGTTTGTTCGGCAGTCCATCTCCACGACTCAAGCTCTTTGCCTTCATCATCCTTCGGAGGGGTGAAACCCTCCTTCACCGCGAACCAAGTGTTGATGTCCATCTTCAAATAATATTCCATCTTTGATCTCCAATATTGAAAGTCGGCGCCATCAAAGAATGGAGGTCGGGTGGTGGAGAAGCCTTCTCTCAACGCCATCTTGTTGATAACTCTCGGATGTTAAGCCGTAAACAGAGCCCCAAGCTCTGATACCACTTGTTGGAAACCGGATGGCTAGAGAGGGGGGGTGAATATAGCCAATCACTTGAACTTTGGCACTTAACAAATTTCTGCACTCAATCACTGAGCCCTCTCCTGGACTTCCTGAGCTCCCTCAGCCAAGCTCCAGTCAGCAGCTCCAGTCAGCAGCTCCAGTCTGTAGCTCCGGCCGTAGCAACCTGAGATGGAAAACGGACAAACCTGCTCCAAGGAAAGCCTCCATTGACTTCTCCTTGAGTGTTTGAATCCTCCCCTGTCACCTGCAGCTTAATCAGTGTGTTAGAGCAGCATATCAAACAGCATATCAAGTATCAAATGTAAGCAGCAGAGAATTAGATATGATCAGACGCGATCAGAGCGTCTGACAGTGCATTTGAATTAAAGTGATCGGTCACCGGACCGATCAGAGCGCCTCCTAATCGATCACCAGACCGATCAGGCTGGGTCCAGACCGATCAGGCTCCGTCCTGATCGGTCCCCAATGCTTGATTAGAAATTGTGATTTCTTTGGGACTCTCCTGGATCGATCACCAGACCGATCCCAGGTTGTGGATCGATCACCCGACCGATCCATCCCTTTATAGGGCGATTTCTGAGCTTCGCAATCCAGACCTCCTGATCGGTCACCGGACCGATCAGGCAACCTCCTAATCGGTCACCAGACAAATCAGGTCGTGACCAGACCGATCAGGCTTCGTCCTGATCGATCATAGAGAGGAACCTGCGACGCTGGATCGTTCTCCAGAATGATCTGCATAGTGATCCTGATCGGTCACCGGACCGATCAGGAGCAGATCAGCAAGGGAACTCAACCTCACTGTTCGCTCCCTGATCGGTCACCAGACCGATCAGGAGCTAAGCAGTGGGTGAAATGCATGCTCCCTGATCGGTCACCAGACCGATCAGTTATCACTGGATCGGTCACCAGACCGATCCACGAAGGAGCACCGTGCCAACTCCCTAATCGGTCACCAGACCGATCCAGGGACTCAAACTTAGCCCTCCAAGTTAAGTTTTCATCCACCTTAGCCCTCCAAGCTAAGAATTTTTTTCACCTAACCCTCCAAGTTGGGAATTTGCACCTAACCCTCCAAGTTAGGACTTTTCACCTAGCCCTCCAAGCTAGGGCTTTTCACCTAGCCCTCCAAGCTAGGACTTTTCACCCAACTCTTCCGGATTAGGACTTTCCAAACCTAGCCCTCCAAGCTAGGACCTGACCCTCCAAACCATGACTTTTTCACCTAATTCTCCAAGATGGGAATTTGCACCTAACCCTCCAAGTTAGGACTTTTCACCTAGCCCTCCAAGCTAGGACTTTTCACCCACCTCTTCCGAATTAGGACTTTTCACACACCTAGCCCTCCAAGTTAGGATTTTCAACACCTAACCCTCCAGGTTAGGATTTTCCAACACCTAGCCCTCCAAGCTAGGATTTTTCACATACCATGCCTGATCCCTGATCAGGACTTAATCATAATCAATAATCATCCACCTAAACTAAAATCGGTGTCAACACCAAAACAACAATCAGGGCCAGACTGCATCAACAAACGAAACAGTCGCTTGGATGTTTCGTTTGTGTCCAGATTAATTTCAATTAATGAAATTTTAATTCGGGGACACGACAACGGATAGATTCCATGCGCACCATCCAAGGGCCTAAAACCCAACAGGTGTTATATCCTTCTTGAAACGTCATTTTGATGCTCCGGTCGACGGTGAGTTCTTCCGAAATGAACCGACTCTGATATCACTTGTTAGGATCGCGACGTCAAGCTAGAGGGGGGTGAATAGATTTCTTTCGATTTTGTCTACAAAGATGGTTACTTAAACACAAACAAAATCAATAAAAACAGTAGAAACAAAGCTAACCCCCTGATTTACTTGGTATCTACCTCACAGAGGTGACTAGTCTAAGGATCCACACCACACGCACGAGCTCCACTATGAATGTCTCATTTAAGGTGGAGAAACCTTCGCAAATGACACTCTTCCTCTTTACAAAGTTTAAAAGAAAATGAGAGGAAGAGTTGGAGATTTTGAGCACTTGGGACCTGATTCTACTCTCTAGAACTGCAACCTTGGCATGTTCAAAAGTCTCCCTTTAAATAGAGTAAAGGACAGCTCCTTAAGTTGTCCAGCCCGATACCAGTTGACTGCCCTCGACTGCCCCTAGGGCAGTCAACTGATCCCACCACAGTAGCCAGCCAATGGCTAGTTTTTTGGGCGGATCAGTCGACTGGTCCTGGACCAATCGACTAATCTTTTTGTGAGTTTGAGTTCCCCGTTGGCAGTCGACTGATCCATCCCCAGTCGACTGCCCAGCTTACATTTTCACTCTTCCTCACTCTGAAGACCACCCTTCACGTATGCCTTCAAGTTCACTCCCTTGGCTTGCCCCTTGAAGTCCTCTTCCACCGGCTGTCGTCCCTCAAATACGCACACAAGCCCTCGGCTTGCCTCCATGCCATCCTTCACATATGCCCTTTGAAGTCTACTTCACCCGGCTTGCCCTTGGTGTCCTCTTCCCTCGACTCTCTGTTGGATCGGAGAAAACGATAGAGGGGGGGGGTGAATATCGTTATAAAATTTTTTGGAAAGTTAAAGAATATACGCAGCGGAAAATGACAGAACACACAAGAACACAAGTCGGTTTTACTTGGTTCGGAGTCGCAGTCGGCTCCTACTCCAAGACCCATGGTCCTTGACCATTTACTTTGGGTAATTCTATAATCGCAATAAGTTTTATAAATTAAGTACAGAAATAGATTAGAAAATTAAACTTGCAACACTTTTCGTTACCGACGCTCGAGTTGAATCGAATTTTGGAGCAGAGGGTCGTCGTCGGTGCTGGAATCTCGAAGTCGGAGTTTGCCGGAGCGTAGCGCTTGAACGAAAAGGTTTGGAGTGTTGAGAGCAATTGATGTTGAAGCCTTGGGGGTGAACCCCCTTTTATAGCACCCATACGGGCTCCTGTGTCGATGGGGGCGCCTAACACGTGGTCTTCCCTGCGCGATCTCTTATCCGCAGGCTTGGTCAATGCTTATCCATCTCCACTTGGGCGCCTGAGCTGATGGGGGCGCCCGTGACCTCACGGGCGCCTGAGCTGAGTAAGTCCATAGGCTTCATGGTTGTTTACTTCGCTTGCTTCTGTTTTGCTTTTGCACTTGGGCGCCCGTATCCATCCGGGCGCCTAACCCCAGTAAGGTGCCTCACTCCATTGAGGCGCCTAGCTGCCTAAAACCAGTCCTTTGATCCATGCAACCAAGGTTAGTTCCAAAACAAACAAGCAAAACATATTAGCCTTTATTTACAGCCTAAGCTGTCTTGGTTCTGACTTCGGGTCTCCCAAATGGAACCCTAGGTCAAACCGACGCCTAATGTTCCCTCCTACGGGGAACGCGTCCTCACCTACTCCTCTCGGGAGAATTTACCTTTTTGCCAACCAGCTCCTCCAGTTGGACTTTTGCCAAGCTTTACTCACCAGGTCTTCGTACCGAGTCCGCGACCAAGACTTAGTGCCCAATTCCTCGAACCAGGTCTTCGGTGCCCAGCCCTCGGCCAGGACTTAGTGCCCAATTCCTCGAACCAGGTCTTCGGTGCCCAGCCCTCGGCTAGGACTTAGTGCCCAACCTTACGTCAGGACTTAGTTGCCCAGCCCACCGCTAGGACTTAGTGCCCAATTCTTAGAACCAGGACTTCATGCCTAGTGTTCCTAGGACTTTTCCTGCACACTTGAGTAACATCGTTAGAGCATCAATAATACTTAACTTTGAACCTTTTGCCAATATCAAAACAAGGTTCGATATGGTGCTTCCGACACCAACACTCTCGTCCCTCGGATGCGTACTCCATGTGTGACTAACCAAGTCCTGCAAAACTCAATCACACATATCAAAACAACATAACTGTTGGTGCAGTTTGCACTAACGGTCAAACTCGGGTTTTGATGTATGACAAAGTGGTTAAAGTTAGGGTTGTGTGTGTTTAACCTCTTTACCAAGTGTGCAGGATTGAAAGACTTAGGACCAGACACCAGGCTGAAGTCCAGGATGGTTGAGTCCTGGCGGAAAGTCCAGTTGGGTCCGCGGGACCTGACAACTGGCTGAAGACCAAGTTGGTTGAGACTTGGCAGGAAGACCAAGGTGGTTGAGCCTTGGCAGGAAGTCCTGGTAGGGTCAAGAAGTCAAGCAGAGCTGCACAATGGGTAAGTAAGGTAAGTCACTGGAGGAGCGACCCAGTGAGGACGAGTCCAATCTTGGACTTTAGGCGCGGTCCAACTTAGACCCATTTAGGTGATCTAAGTTGAGTCCTAGTTAGATCCTGGTCTGGGAGACAAGATCTAATTAACTTAGAATTGTATCTTATTTTAGTCCATATAAAATTGTGCTAGCCTTGTTTTGGACTAACCCTGGATGCAGGACCGAAGGACTATGATTCTGCAGCTCAGAGAGCCTCAAAGGAGTGAGGCCGTAGCTGAGCAGGGCGCCCCGGATGTGTCGGGCGCCCCGGATGTCAACCTAAAGTCAGCAGAGAGGTAAAACGCCCCGACAGCCGCGCGCGTCGGGCGCCCCTCATGTCGCGGGCGCCCCCCTGTGCCACCTCACTGCCAGCTGCCGAAGCTCGCCCTCGCGAAGCCAAGGAGATGAGGCTTTGACCGGTCAAATCGGGCGCCCCGCGCGCGTCGGGCGCCCCAGTCAAAGGTGATCCCGAAGATAAAGAGATCAAGTGCTTGACCGAGAGGGCTGCGGATCGGCAGCCACGCAGAGGGGCGCCCCGGACGTTTCGGGCGCCCCCAGGGCTATAAATAGAGCCCCTCGACCAAGGTTCAAACACAACACTTCTTCCAAAGCTTTCAAGTTCTTCTACGCTCGCGCCTTGCTCCGGAAACGCTACACTTCGAGCCGACGACGTCCCGCTGCCCCGAAAGAGTCGACCTACTCCGGACGTCGGTAAAAAGAAGAATTTCTTTTAATACTTTATTGCACTTAATTACTTGAAAGTGTGGGGTTGTCACACTTTCATTTCATTTGTACTCGCCTACTCTATCGGGGTTGACCGATAGAGAGTTTTAGTAGATTGCCCAACGGAAAGGTCCGAGGGACCTGGGCCTTCGAGTAGGAGTCGCCGAAGGCTCCGAACGAAGTAAAAATCGTTCGTGTTTGCGTGTTTGTTTTTCGTCTCTTTCATTTCCGCTGTGCACGCTCTTTAAAGCACTCTGATTTAATTTTTTAAAAGTCACGTGATTCACCCCCCTCTCACGTGCATCGATCTTACAAGTGGTATCAGAGCCTGGTACGCTCTGTATCGGTGCAACCACCATAAGAGCCGGGGGAAATCCAGTTTTTTTCGAGTTTTGGTTTTTCGCTACACTTGATCTAAATTAGGTATTGTTGCCTAGATTTGGATTATTTTTTTCCGTTCGTTTGATTTTACTTGAATCTGGTGCAACACCGTTCAAGTTGCTTTTAGTTAGTTTATCATTTCCCGCACTACTAATCCAAGACCCAGTCTTGGGATATTTTTTCTACTTTTATTTCGTGTGCACAGAAGTTAAATGGCCCAAGGTGAAGGCTATAGCACTGCTCGCCCTCCCCTCTTTAATGGGGAAGACTTTCCCTACTGGAAGAGAAGGATGGAGGTGTATCTGAAGACCGACATGGATCAGTGGTTTGCAGTTCAAACAGGCTACACACCGCCAATGGATGAGGGAAATAATGCTCCACTAAGGCCCGACAAATGGAACTCAGAAATGAAGAAAAAGGCTCAGACCGAGTTCAAAGCCCAGAACACCCTCCAGTGCGGACTTACCAAAGAGGAGCTAAACAGAATTGGACCAACCGACTCAGCAAAGGAGCTATGGGACAAATTAATTGAACTACATGAAGGCACCTCTGATGCCAAGGTAACAAAAAGGGATTTACTTTTAAATAAGTTATTTAATATAAAAATGCAGGAAGGAGAATCTGCTAGCCAACTCCACGCCCGGATCAAGGACATACTGAATGGACTCCACATGATCGGGCACAAACAGGAGAACCGGGACATAATAAGGTACGCTTTAAATGCATTCCCTAGAAATTCACTATGGGCATCTATTATAGATGCCTATAAAATTTCTAGGAACCTTTTTAAAATTAATTTAGATGAATTGTTTTGTGAATTAGAACTGCACGAACAGACTAACGCCAAGGCCGAGAAAGGGCTAGCTTTATTTGCAGGTTCACCAAAGGAAGCCAAATCAAAGAGAAAAGTCCAAGAAGAACCTGAAGATGAGTCAGGCTCTGATGAAGAAGAACAACTGGTGAACTTGGTAAGAAAAATGTTCACCAGAAGGAAGAACAAACTTTCAAAGAAGGATATTCAAAAGGTGATGAAGCCCTACAGCACTGAAGGTAAAAGCAAAATGATCTGCTTCGGCTGTAACAGAAAAGGGCACTTCAAACATGAATGCCCTTACAAGAAAGAGGACCAACCCACTAAGAACAAAAAGAAGAAGGCTCTTCAAGCCACGTGGGATGAATGCTCGGACGATTCCGACGATGAACAACCGAAGAATGCAAGCTACCTCGCACTGATGGCAACCGGACCAGAATCGGACTCGGAGCAAGACGAGGATTCCGAATACGAGTCGAGTCAAGAGATCGGACTCTTTTCGGACGACTCGACTAAGGTATATTTAGATTCAGTAAATAAAAAGTTCTTTAAAATTATTTCTGTTTTAAATAAAAAATTGCTTGAATCTGAATCTAAAAATGACCAGCTTCTTAAGGAAAATCAAGACCTTAAGGAGCAATTAATTAATACCATAACATTAACTGAACAAACTAAAAATCAAAAATTAATTGAGCTTGAAACTGAAAACTTAACCCTAAAGGGTGAAGTCCTAAAACTTAAGGATCTACTAGCAACTTTCACAACCCGATCCAAGAACCTTGACCTTATTCTTGGATCACAAAAGGGCATGTACAACAAATCTGGGATTGGATATAAATCAAGATCGAACCAAAGATCTTTTATCTCCTTTATCCACCCCCGCAAAAATCAACGAAAAGCATGGGTTCCGAAAGCTTATCTAACAAAGCAAGTAGGTCAGAATCAATTTTATGTCCCAAAAAGGGACATCCATTACATTGACCCTAAACACCCAGTCTACAATTTAGGGGGAGGCTCCAAACTAGTTGGCACCTTAAAATCAGCCTCTGCCCAGGTGGGCACTTAGGATTAGCTTCAAAGTTAATTTGAATCTTGTACTATTTAGTACCAAGGTTTTCAATGAGTAAGTTAAAAGTTCAACTTCTTTAAGCGGCTTTGCCTAGAAAATGGTTGTTGCTCCAATAAGGCTTCGGCCAAAGAAGGCCACTGTGCCTCGCCATGGCCTGGAAGCCAATTATTGAAGTGTACTTTTAAATTACTACTTGTTAAACTTGGATCTAACACAAGGTCAAATTAACTTTTCTAATCAAACTCAAAATCATCTCACAAAATCATAAGACTCCATTGATTGATAACTTAGACCAAGTGAGATGAATAAGGATAACCAAATTTAAATTAAAATTAAAATTAAAATTCAAATTCAAATTCAAATTAAAATTAAAATTAAAATTCAAATTCAAATTCAAATTAAAATTAAAATTAAAATTAAAATTAAAATTAAAATTAAAATTAAAATTCAAATTCAAATTCAAATTAAAATTAAAATTAAAATTCAAATTCAAATTAAAATTAAAATTCAAATTCAAATTCAAATTAAAATTAAAATTAAAATTCAAATTAAAATTAAAATTAAAATTAAAATTAAAATTCAAATTAAAATTAAAATTCAAATTCAAATTCAAATTAAAATTAAAATTAAAATTCAAATTCAAATTAAAATTAAAATTAAAATTAAAATTCAAATTAAAATTCAAATTAAAATTCAAATTAAAATTAAAATTAAAATTAAAATTAAAATTAAAATTCAAATTAAAATTCAAAATCAAAATTAACATAACTCAAATTCAAAATTCAAACTCAAGTTTTTAAATCTTCTTAGATTTTTTTTTAAAAAAAAAAACTCAACCTAAGGTCTAAACCTTTTACTTAACTGTAGGAAAACAAATGGATTATTGACAGTGGATGCTCCAGACACATGACTGGGGATCCCACCAAATTTACAGAACTCAAGTACAAAAGACTAGGGACCGTTGCTTTTGGAAACAACGGTAAACTTAAGGTAATTGGCCTAGGCAATATTGAACTTGAGTCTGATTTCATAATAACAAATGTATTACTTGTTGAGAATTTTAACTTCAATTTACTAAGCATTAGCCAATTGTGTGACACTGGTTATAAGGTTAGGTTCCTATCAAATGAATGTCTGATCAAACACAATGACAACCCAAACATCACACTTAGAGGACTTAGGCACAATAACATTTATGAAATTAAGTTAACCTGTCCCTTAGAAAATTGTCTCTTAACCCATAAGGATGAGACTTGGCTCTGGCATAGGAGACTTTCACATACTCACTTCCGAAAACTACCTAAACTAAATGGTTTAGTTAGAGGCCTACCAAAGTTATCTAACCTTGAGTCAACCTTATGTAATGCTTGTCAACAAGGAGAAACAGTAAGGAATAAGGCTAGGCTAGTAGCTAAGGGGTTTAGCCAAGTAGAAGGTCTTGATTATGATGAAACCTATGCCCCTGTAGCCAGACTTGAATCCATTAGAATGCTCTTAAGTTATGCAGCCCATAAGGGATTTAAGCTTTTTCAAATGGATGTTAAGTCAGCCTTCCTAAATGGTCTAATTAAAGAAGAGGTTTATGTAGGTCAACCTCCTGGTTTTGAAAGCTTAGAACACCCTGACTATGTCTTTAGACTTAAGAAAGCCTTATATGGACTTAAGCAAGCCCCTAGGGCCTGGTATGAAAGACTGTCTAACTACTTAGTTTCTAAAGGTTTTAACCAAGGCAAAATTGACCCAACACTATTTGTCAAAACCCTAAAAAATGATATTTTTGTAGCCCAAGTATATGTAGATGATATAGTATTTGGCTCAACCAACTCAGACTTTTTACAAGATTTCACAAAGATAATGGAAACTGAATTTGAAATGAGTTTAGTAGGTCAATTAACTTTCTTTTTAGGGCTACAAATAAAACAGACTAGTGAGGGTACTTTTGTCTATCAACAAAAATACACTAAAGAATTACTTAGAAAATTTGGAATGGATAGTGCTAAAGAAATTAAGACACCTATGGCTACCAATCAAACTATAGATAGTGACACAAATGGCAAACCTGTTGACCTTAAGTATTATAGAAGTGCTATAGGTAGCTTACTTTACCTAACTGCAAGTCGACCTGATATTCTCTTTGCAGTTAGTATGTGTGCTAGGTATCAAACATGTGCTAAAGAATCACATCTAACCCTAGTTAAAAGGATATTTAGGTATCTCAAAGGGACAGAAAGTTTAGGAATTTGGTACCCTAGAACAGCCCAGTTTGAACTTATTGGATATTCTGACTCAGATTATGCTGGCTGTAAATTAGACAGAAAAAGTACCAGTGGTGGATGCCAACTTCTAGGACCCTCACTAGTTAGTTGGTTCAGTAGAAAACAACATTGTGTTGCCCTATCCACCACTGAAGCTGAGTACATAGCAATGGGTGAATGTGTAGCCCAACTACTTTGGATGATGCATACCTTAAAAGATTTTAACTTAGATTTTAAGAAAGTCAAAATTTATATAGATAACCTAAGTTCAATCAATTTAACCAAAAACCCAATCCACCACTCTAGGACCAAACATATAGAAATCAAACACCATTTTGTCAGAGATCATGTAAATAAAGGAGAAATTGAACTTAACCATGTTGAATCCAAGTCTAACCTAGCTGATATATTTACCAAACCACTTCCTGAATCTAAATTTAGCAACTTGAGAAGATTAATAGGAATGTGTGTTATAGACTAGGACTGACCTGATAAGCTTAAGTTAACTTTTTTTTCACATGGACTTTTTCAAACTTGTTTTTCAAAGTTTATTATATTTCAAAATTTAACTTAAACACGGACTTTTCAAATGTGGTTTTCAAAAAACTTTTATTGTCTTTCAAAATCTGATTTTCAAAACTGGCAGACTTAGCCTAGGCTCTGACCCCTAGAATTGCATGAACCTATAGATTTAGGTAGCCGCATCTCACAAAACACATTAAGATTACCTTGTTTGTGTTTGCAAAAACATAGAACGGTTGTGAGATGCATAGGACTCTGCCTGGACTTCCGAATGCTTAAGTCAGTGCATCACAGTAAGTCTGGGCGTAAAATACCTACGTTACAGTGATCAAGTCAAGTAGTCTTGCACTGAAATTTGAGCTAGACATTATTACTTGACTTGACTAACTCAGTGAACACTACTATCATCTAGATAGTTAGTCAGTAACTAGAGTTAGACATATGAAAAGGGACCACAATCATTACTTGGTCCAGGGGGAGCTGAGGTCAAAATACTTTTTCAAAATGTCATTTTTAACAAAACACATTTGAAAATTTTGATAAATATTGATCCCTAAAATTTTTTTTAACACTTAGCATATATTTCTACTCCCTTAAAAGTTATTATGCTTATAAATAGTTCCTTGCAATTCCTATTTAGCATTGAAAAATCCGTATTTTTGGGTCTTGCAAATCTCCTTTTAAACTTTGAAAATATTTCTAATTCATTTAAAAATAATGTTGTTGAAAACTATTTGTTAGTTTTGAAAAATTGATTTAGGGGGAGTCTTCTTTCACTTAGGCTATTTTATCTTACTTAATCTATTTTGCCTAAGTCTAGTATTCCCTATCACTTAGCTTTGGATCCGACTCTCCGTAACTTAATATACGTATGTTTTTTTTTATGAATGACAAAGGGGGAGAGTAGGGTTAAAGCTTAGAAAATTCTGTTTGCTACTTAATTTTGCACCATGTACCTTCATGCTTATTTACTTGCATGTATCTGCTAGTTTTTTCTCTAACTTTAACCTAGGTTGTCATTACATCAAAAAGGGGGAGATTGTTGGTGCAGTTTGCACTAACGGTCAAACTCGGGTTTTGATGTATGACAAAGTGGTTAAAGTTAGGGTTGTGTGTGTTTAACCTCTTTACCAAGTGTGCAGGATTGAAAGACTTAGGACCAGACACCAGGCTGAAGTCCAGGATGGTTGAGTCCTGGCGGAAAGTCCAGTTGGGTCCGCGGGACCTGACAACTGGCTGAAGACCAAGTTGGTTGAGACTTGGCAGGAAGACCAAGGTGGTTGAGCCTTGGCAGGAAGTCCTGGTAGGGTCAAGAAGTCAAGCAGAGCTGCACAATGGGTAAGTAAGGTAAGTCACTGGAGGAGCGACCCAGTGAGGACGAGTCCAATCTTGGACTTTAGGCGCGGTCCAACTTAGACCCATTTAGGTGATCTAAGTTGAGTCCTGGTTAGATCCTGGTCTGGGAGACAAGATCTAATTAACTTAGAATTGTATCTTATTTTAGTCCATATAAAATTGTGCTAGCCTTGTTTTGGACTAACCCTGGATGCAGGACTGAAGGACTATGATTCTGCAGCTCAGAAAGCCTCAAAGGAGTGAGGCCGTAGCTGAGCAGGGCGCCCCGGATGTGTCGGGCACCCCAGAGTCAACCTAAAGTCAGCAGAGAGGTAAAACGCCCCGACAGCCGCGCGCGTCGGGCGCCCCTCATGTCGCGGGCGCCCCCTGTGCCACCTCACTGCCAGCTGCCGAAGCTCGCCCTCGCGAAGCCAAGGAGATGAGGCTTTGACCGGTCAAATCGGGCGCCCCGCGCGCGTCGGGCGCCCCAGTCAAAGGTGATCCCGAAGATAAAGAGATCAAGTGCTTGACCGAGAGGGCTGCGGATCGGCAGCCACGCAGAGGGGCGCCCCGGACGTTTCGGGCGCCCCCAGGGCTATAAATAGAGCCCCTCGACCAAGGTTCAAACACAACACTTCTTCCAAAGCTTTCAAGTTCTTCTACGCTCGCGCCTTGCTCCGGAAACGCTACACTTCGAGCCGACGACGTCCCGCTGCCCCGAAAGAGTCGACCTACTCCGGACGTCGGTAAAAAGAAGAATTTCTTTTAATACTTTATTGCACTTAATTACTTGAAAGTGTGGGGTTGTCACACTTTCATTTCATTTGTACTCGCCTACTCTATCGGGGTTGACCGATAGAGAGTTTTAGTAGATTGCCCAACGGAAAGGTCCGAGGGACCTGGGCCTTCGAGTAGGAGTCGCCGAAGGCTCCGAACGAAGTAAAAATCGTTCGTGTTTGCGTGTTTGTTTTTCGTCTCTTTCATTTCCGCTGTGCACGCTCTTTAAAGCACTCTGATTTAATTTTTTAAAAGTCACGTGATTCACCCCCCTCTCACGTGGATCGATCTTACAATAACACCCTAACTTAACCATATTGGCACACACACATCAAAACCATGATCCTCCTGATCATACTTGGGTCGATTGCCCCAACACTCTCCTCCGCTCCTTAGTGGTTATCCACTGATCTATTTTCTGATCCATGAAGGCAATTTGAGTATGCAGTTCTTGATTTTCTCTTCGTAAAGACTGCACCTCAGCTGAAGAAGAGGAGGAAGTATCACAACCCCTGAGTATCCTTAAATGATCAAATACAACTTTAACCTGTGAGCCAAGGCCGTAGAGGGTGGAGTTTTTTGTTCGTCCGCCGACAACATCATAATAGATCTCATTCAGCTGGTCGATGGTTAAAGTTTGTGATTCCCCCCCTTCTATCGATGGTTGAGATGCCTGGACCACTTTATTTGTAATTTGATCCCGTATGGAAAAATATTATCGAATTAATATTCAAATTGAATACAATTACTAATGTTAATAAAGATAGAAACGATTAAATGGAATAAAATTAATAATTTTACGTGTATGGCCCGTGATCGAGAATCGACAAATGTCCCATCCTTCTTCTTATGGGTCTTGAGAAAGACCTCCATATAAGTGGTCTGGCGGACTAGATTTCATTCCTATAGACACAAATTTATTAGGCATAAATTATATGAGTTTAGTAATAAATACAAAAGTTACTTGCATAACATTAAATTAAACTCACCAAATCCATTGTA
>JAGFNQ010000686.1:0-94849 GCA_024364735.1 Boesenbergia rotunda | reverse complement strand
TGGCCGTCGCGATCCCTTTCTTCCAGCAGGTGACGGGAATCAACGTCATCGCCTTCTACGTGCCGGTGCTGATCCGCACGATCGGCCTCGGGGAGAGCGCCGCGCTGCTGTCGGCCGTCATGACCAGCGTCGTGGGCTCCGCATCGACGCTGATCTCAATGATCGTCGTCGATCGGGTGGGGCGGCGGGCGCTCTTCCTCGCCGGGGGATCCAGATGCTGGTGACCAAGTGATGATTGGGGGAATCCTGGCGAGGCAGCTGGGGGACGAAGGAGGGGTGAGCCGGGGCCTACGCCTACCTCCTCCTGGTGCTGATCGCCGTGTACGTCGCCGGATTCGGATGGTCGTGGGGGCCGCTCGGCTGGCTGGTGCCCAGCGAGATATTCCCGTTAGAGATCCGGTCGGCGGGGCAGAGCATTACCGTGGCGGTGAACTTTCTGTTCACCTTCGTGGTGGCGCAGACGTTCCTGGCGATGCTGTGCCGCATGAGGTCGGGGATCTTCTTCTTCTTCGCCGGATGGCTGGTGGCGATGACAGCGTTCGTATACTGGATGCTGCCGGAGACGAGGAATATTCCGATGGAGCAGATGGAGAAGGTGTGGAAAAAGCACTGGTTTTGGAACAAGGTCGTTGGAGGATGCCAAGGAGCGGATCCCAAAATCAATGATCTTATACAATTGTAAAAAAGGTCATTATTCACAGCCCGTAAAAAAAAAATGGTCTGATTATATTTATTTAAATAGTGACGAATACTTACCGCTCTTAGATTTTCTTTTCTGATCTCCTCCTCCTCTCCTCACCTCTTTTACTGGGGTGCTGAGAGCGAGCGATTTGTCTTTTACCATTCTTTTATCGATGACTGGGCGGTAGCCTCAGCATTGTTCGCCCAATCTTGGCCAGCTTGAATACACTGGTTTGAATTTCCTTTCTTTGATTGAAAATCTTAATTATGTCTTTAGATTTGATTTTACGAAAAAATTTTTATCAATCAATAAAAGAAAAATCAAAAAAAAAATATGCAGAATAGTTTAGAAGTCAAATATCTTATGATTATATTTTTTTGAAGGATTTTTTCTTACAAAATACTTATAATTGAGGATTAAATCGTGGATATCTGAGTGACAATTTAATATCCTTTCATTATATCGTAGTCCCAAGAGCATTCATGATCCATTCCAGATTATATAAAAGAAGATAAATTATAAAGTTAATGTATAACATGCATCTTTCATAATTGTAAAAGATGATAACGTTGATCTCCTATCCGCCCGGGTAATAATACATGTATGAGTGAGAATAATAACTGTTACTAATGAGAAATTAATCTCAGATTTCTTGATAATAAAAGATCTGTCATAAAAGAAAAGTATAAAACATGTGATTCATGCCAAATTGCCAACTAATTTAATAAGGCAACTCAACTTTAAAAAATAAAATTTAACTTTTATATATTTTTAATTATCTATCTACTTAACTCATTAATTTTTTTAAATTTAAACGAAATCGAATCCAAAAATCTCATCTTCCTCTGTTACAAAACAAAGGATGTGTATTGAAGAAGTTGGGACGGTGATCAACAAATATGTTTCGTTTTTAATTTTATAAATAGCAACGACACGTTTAAGAAAAAATTTTAATAAAATTTCAAAGAATAATATGACATTTTATTTATACATGTTTGATTTTCGTCCGAATACTATTGACGGTTTCCCGCCGCCGTGCCAAATCAAGTTATATCCTGGGGGGTACGGTAAACGCATTGAAGATCAATGTAATTGTGATGCCACGTCACTTTTTAAGATTTTTCTCCAAACATGATACTTTTCTTTTATGAATTAGTCACAAAATTCCTTATATTTGGATCCAACATGAACTATTAGTTATTAAAATTATTATCAGATCACTAGTCCAGAAGCCCATGAAACATTTAGGCCGTCATTGACGAACTTTGACGGCCCACCAATAATAAATGGAGTTCAAGTAAGTATCGTCCTCAGGTTGTAATTTTTTCGGAAATAATGGATGAAAAAGGAAAAAGCAGTTCAAGCAAGTTTGAACGCTGACATGTTTTCGAGTGCCTTGCTTATGTCATCTTACGTAATATTATTTTTCAAAATTATGCGTTGATTAATTATTTTTTTAATCTTTTCCTATAAATATAGGATGATGTCATAAAATGTACAGTTTGTACCGAACCTCAAGAATAACTTTCATCCATTATTATATTATAACAATAAATTAATTTTTTACAATTTAATTACCGTTATAAAAATTATTATTCTAAATATATTATATCAAATTAATATTTAATATATATATAATAAGTAAAATTAGATAAACACATATGATTTTATTTAATATTATTTAGAATTCACTAACTCCATCAATTAATTTAGGTCGAAATTGATAGATTGATCTACAAAATTGAAAATGACATAAAATCAAGTAGAATGTATTTATCTAGTCAATATATATGAGTTATGCTATGCTACTTTACTGCCCAAATTCTGTATAAATCTTAATTATTTTTTTAATTTAAAATTTTTTTATGATTAATATTATAATCTAAATGGGAAGTCTAAATTCTAAAAATAATCACAAGCTAAAAAATAAAAAAAATAAAAAAAAAATCAAATATACTAAGTTTTACGAGTTTATGCAATACGGTTATATATATATATATATCATAAATTTATAATCGGTCTTTTAAAAAATTAATCATATTTAAAAATATTTGAATTGATTGCAATTTTGTTATACTCTATCAATCTATTCGGATAAATTATTTTAAAAAGTAGGATAATTTTCCAAAGTAGGATGCGTAATTTCGGAAAATTTAGTTCGGTAAAAAAACTAAAAAATATAAAAAAAAACATTTTTTTTATATGAAAAGGAGGGATATTTCATCTGAACTTTTCTATATTGGGAAAATACATTAAAATATCCTTATTATTTTATTTTTTTATTTATGTCCTTCAAAACTTTTCTATATCATTTATATTTCTCATCCGCAATTTGATTTCCAAAATACGTCTCTACCGTCAAATCTCTGTTAATATTTAACATGCACACTGTTGCTGGTAGGGACGTATTGATGAAAAATGTATGATCTTACATGCACTACGTCCCCACCGTCAAATCTTGTATGATCTTGCTTCCCGCTGATAACACAATGGCTAATAGCTTTTATAACACAAAGAAATTGGTCCAAAGTTTAGGTTTGCCAGTTGAGAAGATTGATTGTTGTATAAATAAAAAATTTTACCTGTTGATCACCCTTTTAGGCGAAAAAAAAAATCCTAAAGAATGCTGTAGTCAGAAAACCTCCTCCTGTGATTGTTTCAGGTGAAGATATCATTGAATAAATAGACAGTTATAGATTTCTATCAGTTTCTCAACCTAGTTCCAATGACATAAATAAATACATTATTCGAATGTGCAAGTGTGGATGAAAAAAAAAAGAATATATTTTGAGAGCTGTCTTATTAGAAGTATCTACTCATTCAACAAAATTTAGATGTTATCCATATTGAGAAAAATATCTTCGATAACATCTTCAACATTGTGATGAACATGCCTGGAAAAACTAAAGATACTGCAAAATCATGTGAAGAATTAAAAGAGCTAGTTAATAAGCCAGAATTTTATCAGGATGAAACATCCAATAGATTTTCAAAGTCTTGTTAAACATTGGACAAAGATGGAAAGCAAGTTTTATGTAGTTGGTTGAAAGAAAATAAAATTTTCAGATGAATATGCCTCTAATATGGCTCGATGCGTCGATATGAACAGATTAAAGATGTTTGGAATGAAAAGTCATGACTGTCATGTGTTCATGCAAAACTTATTCTAGTTGTTTTTGATGACTTACTTTCTCAAAATGTCTAGAAAGCACTCATAGAATTTAGTCTACTTTTTAGAGATTTGGCAGCGAAGTATATTATGGTGGATGATATGGTTCGCCTAAAAATAGACATTCCTCTCATACTATATAAGCTAGAGCAAATATTTCCTCGTAGTTTTTTTTATTCAATGAAACATCTACCAGTACATTTTCCATATGAAGCACAAATACCGGTCCTATTTAGTACAGATGGATGTATCCATTCGAACGATTTTTGAGGAAATTAAAGAATAATATTCATAACAAAGTAAGAGTTGAAGGGGTGAATATGTAATGCATATCTGGTTGAAGAAGCATCTTCTTTTTGCTTCTATTATTTTGCTGATCATGTGAAAATCAGACATCGCTAGTGTCTTAGAAATTTTGATGATACTCGGCCGATAGACCCATTGATGCTTTCTATTTTCAAGTATCCTAGCAAGACAATTGGTGCATTTTCATCTAGATGGTTAACTGAACAGGAAAATTATACTGTAAGAATATACATACTCCCAAACTGTCATGAGGTCAAACCATATATAATGTAAGTTTACTTGTCTAATAAAATCGTCATGAGGTTAAACTGTCATGATGATATCCCGATTGTCTTATATTTGATATTCTTTGTCAGCTTATATGAGCAACAACTATATTTGCAAAATCTATCAATTGGTGCAAGTGAGATAGTTGCAAAGTTAGAGACCGAATTTATATTATGGTTCCAAATATATGTAAGTTAGAGCAATCTTTAATAATATTTTAGTTATAACTTATTATTCAATCTCCTAATTTATGTCAAAACTAATTTTATAGGTGAAAGATCGTAGAATTTCAAATGTTGAAGATAATAAGATACTGAATCTTGCATCAGGTCCCCTCTGTAAAATAATGGTTTACTCTGGTTACTATGTTAATGACCTTAAATTTTATGTCACACACCGAGATTCAAGGAAGTTAACCTATAATTCTGGTATATGTGTTAAAGGATGTATGGACAATAGTAATATTAAATTTGATTATTATGGTATACTTGACGAAATCATAGAGGTTGAATACCCTGCATTACCTTTAAAAAAAGTATGTTGTTCAAATGTTCATGGTATGATCCGACCTCAAGAACAGGTACTAGAATACATCAAAACTATAATTTAGTTGAGGTTAATGCAAACAAAATGTTTAATAAGTTTGAACCTTCCATCTTTGAGGTATAAACGGGTCAAGTTTTCTATCTTGAATACCTTACGAGGAGATGAAGATTTAGTCAATGGTTGTCTGTTTGTCGAATGAAGGCTCGCTCAACTATAAAAATGTCGAACATCTCACTGCTCAAAACCATGATGCATTTTAGAATGATTACATGGAGAGATATTCAGTTGATTCACAACTCCAATTTACATCTCAATTACTTGTAGATATTAACGCTACTTATGAGAATATAGATGATGGAGATATATCAAGCAGTGACGAACTTGTTGAATTAACAGAGTCTAGCGATGAGGATTTAGAAACTACTATTATTGATTAATGTGATTTTGATGATGACTAAATATTTGGATTTTTGTTTATCATGTAAGTTATGCTTTTATTTTATTTCCTATTTATATGATCATTGTTGAGGCAATCAATGGTCCGTGAGACCATGTGTTTGATGTTTGGGCAAAAGGTTTAAGTTAGGATTGTCCTTGTATTTGATATGTATATTTGAGTGTGCAGACTTTGCAGGATACATATAGACTTAACTTGACGGCTTCGAGTCTGATAAAGGATGGTGCATTCGAGGGATCGTGGACAAGGCAGAACGATGAGCCGAGGGAAGCACACTTCAAGGCATACACGAAGGATGACATGTGAAGACGAGTTGCGGGGCTTGTATGCATCCGAGGGACGAGAGCCAAAATCGAAGAAGACTTGAGGGCAACAGATCGAGGCTGCAAGAAAAGTCAAGTGAATCGTGAGGGTTCGAGTGTTGAGTGAAGCGTACTCGGAAAGGAAAACCCTAGGTTTAGGGTTTGGGCAGTCGACTGCTACTGGGAATAGTCAACTGGTAGCGCTCATAGAAAGATCAATCGACTGATCTTTTGTGCAGTCGATCGGTGTCGACTGGAATTCGAACATTGGGCTATAATGTTCGAATTCAGCTGGAGCAGTGGACTGATAACAGCTAGTCCAGCCATAAGTTTTATTAAAGGGAGCTTGGTTTGGCTGGCTAGGGTTGACGAAATTGGTCTTGGTTAGAGACCAATTAGTATTCTTGGTGCTCATGAGTTGTCGCAAGGTTTCCCCGCCCACAAGGAACGACATGAGCTAGCCGGAGGCTTTCCGGAGACTCATCCACCGACGGATCAGGATCGTCCACCTTATGGACAACCGTGGAGTAGCAGTTTTACCTCCGAACCAATTTAAATCGGTTTGTGTTCTTCCTTGTTATTCCGCTTGCGCACTAACAATTGTAGGAAGAACGAGTAAACAAGCGAGTGATTGACTATTCACCCCCACTAGCCATACGATCAAGTCCCAATAGGTGGTATCAGAGCAAAGGTTGATCTTGTTAGACTAATTGCCAAAGGATCAAAGAGCTAGAGGAAATGGAGCTTGAAGAAAGAATGGGGGACGACAACACCATTCCACCTCCATATGACCGCGAGAGTTTTGACTATTGGAGGTTACGGGTGAAGACATGGTTCGACATGGATTGGGATTTGATGATCACCCTCGAAGAACCATTAGAAGCCCCAAAAGATAAGCACGGGAAGAAGCTCCGACCATGCTATTGGACCAGGGAGTAACAAGCACAATCAAAGGCAAATGAGAAGATAATCTCAATATTAATTAGTATTTTGTCTAATAATGTGATAAAATATGTAGGTGAATATAAGAATACTCATGAGCTATGGAGCAAAATGTTAGTTTTTCATGAAAACCCTACACAAGTATAAGAAGAAGAGCCCAAGAAGATGAGCGTAATGGTCCAAGAGGAGGAGAAGGATCATTACGGATGAAGAGATGAACTCAACATCCGAGAAAGAGAAAGAAGAAGAAGAATCATCCATCTCCTCAAGTGAAGTGACACAAGAAGGTGAAGAAACACAATTCACTTACGAAAATGAAGAAGAGTAATCCAAGATTGAAGAGGAAGCTAAGAAAAATGAGGAAGAAATCTTGGAAGTCAACCTTGTCTCCACCTACACCAAAATAAAAATCAAAAGACCATATAATTTGCTTTAGGTGTAATCAAAAGGGATACTACAAGGTTAAGTGTCCATTGGGTAAGAAAAAGGAAATAAACTCTAAACACATTTTCATTCCTTTAGATTCTAATATGGGTTGTAGGAAAAAGAAGGAGAGGAAGCACATTCGGTTCTTCACGTGTGGTGAGCTAGGACACTACCACACCAAATGCTCAAGGAAAGGAGAATTCAAAAAGTTGGAGCCTTTGAGGAAATGGGAGAAAAAGGAGAAAGAGAAAAATTCACATCAAGGGAGAGCTTCAATGGTAAGAGAGGTACACCCCAACCTTAAGTGTAATTCAAATTTAAATTCCTACATGCATGCTAGAAATAATGTAAATTATTTGCCAATACATAATTTTAGATTTAAATATCATGATAAAAGTAAGGTTAATATTGCATATCAAAATCATAAAAAATCATGTCATGATACATCTAAAACTATTAGACCTAAAGACCAAGGCATTAATCCCAAAAAGGAGAGACACATGCCTAGAATGGGTAGGTCTAGGAATGTCCATAGTGGACATGTCGATTCTAGATTTAAGAACCTAGAAAGGGAAAATCAAGCTTTGAGGGCAAAGTTTGAGAAATTGAAAAAAAATCCTAGATAGATTCACTATTGGATCTAAAGGTTTAGGTATGGTGTTAGGGAGGCAAAAACCCAACACTAATAGATCGGGTTTGGATACCGATCTAAGTCCTCAAATGACAATGAAAAGATATATGCTAGAGTAGCATATCACTATGGTAAGGGAGTGTCATTTCAGGGCAAAAAGACGTTAACTAAGGATAAAGTGTCCAAGGTTAAAGGGAAGAAGTGGTTAACAAAGGATAAAATGTCCAAGTTAAGAAGGTTAGATTTATACGCCAAGAATCACCGGAGGTACATCGGTGTGGCCTAGTTGTTGTAGATGAATCACCTAGGGAGGTGACTAAGGTTAAGAAGGGGAGCTCTAAAAGTCAAGTTCGGACCCATGAAAATGGATCTCAAGTGATTTCTACTTGGGAGTCTAGATAGGTCATAAAGTGTGCCAAAGGATTTGGAGATGGACTTGAGACTCAATCCTAGAAATTTGGCACATTAGAAGTGTGTTTCATGCATGAAAATATGGCATTGGGATCATATTGCATGAAAATTAGTTTTTGATGTATAGATGTCATATAAACTAATGCTAGGGATACATTGTAGTTTGGTATGGGCAGAAACATCAAGTGGAGGCCAAAATTAGGACTTTAGGTCAAGGTTCAACTGAACCATTAGATAGTTTTGGATTTTGTGTCAATATTAGAATTGATGATAGTATATTGTGTCACCAGACCGATCAGGAGCTGTGCAGTGAGTGAAACACATACTCCCTGATCGGTCACCAGACCGATCAGTCATCGCTGGATCGATCACCAAACCGATCCACGAAGGAGCACCGTGTCAATCTCCCTGATCGGTCACCAGACCGATCCAGGGGCTCCAACCTAGCCCTCCAAGCTAGGATTTCATCCACCTTAGCCCTCCAAGCTAAGGATTTTTCACCTAACCCTCCAAGTTGGGAATTTGCACCTAACCCTCCAAGTTAGGACTTTTCACCTAGCTCTCCAAGCTAGGATTTTTCACCCAACTCTTCCGAATTAGGACTTTCCAAACCTAGCCCTCCAAGCTAGGACCTGACCCTCCAAGCCAGGACTTTTTCACCTAACTCTCCAAGATGGGACTTTTCACCTAACCCTCCAAGTTAGGACTTTTCACCTAGCCCTCCAAGCTAGGACTTTTCACCCACCTCTTTCGAATTAGGACTTTTCAACACCTGGCTTCACTCACCAGGACCCGGCTTCACTCACTGGGATTTCCAACACCCGGCTTCACTCACCAGGACCCGGTTTCACTCACCGGGATTTCTCACACCTAATCCTCCAGGTTAGGATTTCAATCAACCCGTGCCTAATCACTGATCAGGACTTAATCATCATCATAATCAGAATCATAATCAACCTAAACTAAAATCGGTGTCAACACCAAAACAACAATCAGGGACAGACTGCATCAACAATCTCCCCCTTTTTGTTGTTTGACAATCCGATTTAAGTTTAGGTATCAATCAATTCAATCCTCATAAGGGAATCATGATCCTTCCCCTATAATAACCATAAACTTAATCAGTCATTCTCTCCCCCTTTGTCAAACATCGAAAAGGGTATGGTTATTAAGTTTAAACATACCTCCCCCTCAAACCAAGGGTCTCTCCCCAAACCCAAAATAATCAAAGGATACTTTTTGAATCGCATATGAGAGACATATACCATAAATGTATCATAGCAACAATGTATATGCATCATACGTCAAAAAGTGTGAATTTCATGTGAAGACATATACAGAAGTATATCATGGTCAAATACATATATGCTTCACATTACACGTAAGGAATGCATCTGTATCTGACACATAGTCCTGATTGGTCTCCGTGACCGATCAGGTTCGTTGATCACGTGATACAGAAACATATCTGATTAGTCTGGGGAGCGATCAAATTTCAGAAAAATTCCTGAAACTCTGATACATTCCTGATCAGACTGCATTAACAATTTGCATTCCACAATAGGGATGTAGACTCTATTGAGATTCATTATTTCAGAAAAATTTCCGAAACACGACATTAAGAACAAGAGTCATGACTCAACAAACCCTTTCTTAAGAATTTGAACATTCCAACATAGGTTTGTATCAAATCAGTATTAGGTTTTGTTCCAAGTATCTTAACCATCATCCTACTACTCAGTTATATTGATACTTCATCAAAATTGATGAAGGGGGATTGGTCTGAGGAGTGATCTGATACAACCGATCATTGTTGATCTGATCGGTCACCGGACGATCAGTATGATTCCTGATCGGTCACCAGACCGATCAGGGTGAGTCCTGATCGGTTGGTGGATCGATCAGGTCTGATACAGTATGTTTTCTGAAACTGATCAGTTTCAGAAATAGATTTGTTTCACTGTACAGTTTCAGAAACGAGATTTCAGAAACCCTAATTCAATTAGATTCAATCTCATTGATCCTAAAGGGTTTCTTTTAACCAAAAAGTATTTCCCAAACTAAAATAATCATCATGATTTGTGTCAAAGCATAGAGGTAATCCATTTGATTCTAAGGGTTCCCTTAATCAAAATATATATCATGATTTGTGTTAGAGCAAGATCAGTATTTTCTAAGCATGAAATTGAATATCAAAACATGTTTGTATCAAAGCATGATCAGGTTCCCAAAATCTAAGTTGGATACTTCAAAACAGATTTGTATCAAGTCATGATAAGTATATTCCAAGCATGATCAGTGGGAAATCAAATAAGTCATGGAACTTAAAGCATCATAATCTATGTGATCATGTTGTTCTTAACCAAAATTAGGTTTGTGCCAATTCCAATGGATGATCAGAATTCCAAAACATGTTTATTTCACATCATGATCAATTTAAGCTATGTGTTCATATTGTTTTTAATCAAAATGGGCATGTCATAGATTAATGTTAATCATCCAAACATCAAAGTCATGGCATACTCATCTGGATTCATCTCCAAAATAGTAAGAAAAGCTTAAGCATAGGCCTTAAACTCATGTTCTTTGTCTAATCTTGTATTGTGAGATTTTCATAGTGATTTTCACAAACCATGTGTTCTTCATGTTGGCATAATACATACAAGAAAATCATGGCATACTTGATCATGGAAGAACTTAAACACTAAAGTAGATTATACCATAACTAAGTATTTTAACACATGAATACCATAAAAATCACTAGCCAAGGGATTATATTGTCATAAGATCTAAAACAATGGAGCTCAAAGCATTTAATTCGAATTTTCCATAACCATCCATGTGAATGACAATTTTGCCTTTGGTCATGGGTTTGGAGCACCAAATATCAACCTCCGATGTTGATAGATGCTCCCCCTCAAATAATACTCATACAATTCTAAAGATAGAGGTTTTAGGTACCCAAATTTTGGGACCTAAAGAACCTTCAATCAAAGACCTTGGCACCCATGCTTTAGTTATTTTCTTTTTAACCCTAGGAACATTTGATGATCTAAAATGTGTTCTAGACATTAATGACACAAAGGTCGGTTCTTTAGGTCGGTAACCTATACCGGCCTTGTTGTAAACCGCCTTTTGGGAGTTCAAGATCATGTCTAGGGTTTTGGAGCTTGTTGAAAATTTCTCAAGACCAATCTTGAGATTTTCAATTTCACCCTTCAAGATCTTATTCTCATTCTCAAGGGATTCATTATGGAAGTCATTAATATCCTCAACCTTAGAGGATTTTAATTCTTTTACTTCCAACTTCAATGACTTAACCTTATTCTTAGATTTCTTTAACAATTTGGTTAAACATGCGATAGCTCTATAGCACTTATCCAACTCGGGAGAGATTATCTCTTCATCATCCGAAGATGATGAAGGCGCGGTTGAGGAGCTTGATTCGTTATCACTTTCTTCTCTCGAGTCCTCTAGTGCCATGAATGTCATGTGACAGTGAGTGTTCTTCTCCTCCTTCTTCTTCTTGTTGTCACCTGCTACTAAAGCAATCCCTTTCTCTTTGGGACTTTGGTTAGAGATCTCATGTAATTCCATCTCACAAAAGAAATCCTCTAACTTAACAAAAGATAAGTCCTTGGAAACCTTGTAAGCATCCACTATGGATGACCACAAGGCATTCCTAGGAAATGATTTAAGGACATACCTCACTAAGTCTCGGTTTTCTACCTCTTCACCAATAGAGTGGAGACCATTCAATACTTCTTTGAATCGACAATGAAGCATACTTACAGTTTCATTTTCTCCCATTGTCAAGTTCTAGAGTTGGCTGTGAAGGAGATCCTTCTTGGCTGTCCGAGTGTCTTGAGTTCCTTCATGGAGCTCAAGGAGTTTGTTCCACAAGTCTCTGGCAGAGGTGAAGGGACCAATCTTGATCAATTGCTCTTTGGTCATCCCACATTGTAAGGTGACCACAGCTTTAGCATTTGCTTCACCCTTCCGGATTTGCTCAGCCGACCACTTGGAAAACTCAAGCTCCTTTTCTTCATTATCCTTTGGAAGGGAAAACCCCTCCTTGACAGCGAACCACAAACTCATGTTTGTCTTTAAGTAAAACTCCATTCTTGACTTCCAATATGAAAAATCAGTGCCATCGAGGAATGAAGGTCGGTTTGTGCTCATTCCTTCTCTTCCAGCCATCTTGTTGAAAACTCTCGGATGTTAAGCCGTGAACAGAGCCCCAAGCTCTGATACCACTTGTTGGAAATCGGATGACTAGAGAGGGGGGGTGAATCTAGTCGGACACAAAACTTTTGAGCTTTTCAAATCTATTCTGCACTTCAGAGTTAGGCAGCGGAAGCAAATGCAGAAACAGAAAACTAAAAACAACAACCCAAAGCAAAGGAAAGCAAACCGACGCTAACACCTCGATATACAAGGTTCAGGGATAACTTGCCCCTACTCCTTGGCGTGCCCATAAGGTGGGCGATCCCTTGATCGTCGGCAGATCAAGCCCCGGTGAACACCGAATAAGATAGAGCCTCCTTCTCGGTGGAGAAACCTCTCCACAGATCTCACGGATGATGGAACTTGAGTACAGGAGATCACACAAGAAGGAACACTCACAAAGCTCTCACAGGAATGCAACAAGATCGCTTAAGCACAAAGCAACAGAGAGCACGAACATAGCCCAGCCAAACTTCCCAAGTTTCTGTCTTGTTCGCCTCCGCTCCTCTGCATCCAGCTTTGTCTCTTAAGCTCCCTCTCACCATCGCAAGCTTCATCAGCATCCACTGAGCCAGCCTGAACCCACTGACCTTCCTGAGCACTCAGTCCACTGAAGACCTCCTCTCCAGCTGAGTCTCCGTCAGTCGCCAGCTGCTCCAGTTGTCGTTGAAACCTGAGAAGGAGAAACAAACAAACCTGCTCCAAGGAAAGCCTCCCATTGACCCTCCTTGAGTGTTTGAATCCCTGCTATCACCTGCACACTCCAACAGAGGCTTAGCAATGCATATCAAAAAGAAATCAGCAAGTAGCAGAGAATCGACAGTGAAAACAGACGCGATCAGAGCTTCTGACAGCTTATTTGAATTAAAGTTCTGCTCCTGATCGGTCACCAGACCGATCAGGGAGGACCCTGATCGGTCACCAGACCGATCCAGCAGTCTTCTGCACACTCCTGATTGGTCCCCAGACCAATCAGGCTCCTGCCTGATCGGTCACCAGACCAATCAGGCAGCTTCCTGACCGATCAGGAGTCATCCTGATCGGTCATAGTGAGAACCTTGCGACAAATGATCGTTCACCAGTCTGATCTGAATAGTATCCCTGATCGGTCACCAGACCAATCAGGAGCAGATCAGCAGGGGAACTCAACTCACTGTGGGCTCCCTGATCGGTCACCAGACCGATCAGGAGCTGTGCAGTGAGTGAAACACGTACTCCCTGATCGGTCACCAGACCGATCAGTCATCGCTGGATCGATCACCAAACCGATCCACGAAGGAGCACCGTGCCAATCTCCCTGATCGGTCACCAGACCGATCCAGGGGCTCCAACCTAGCCCTCCAAGCTAGGATTTCATCCACCTTAGCCCTCCAAGCTAAGGATTTTTCACCTAACCCTCCAAGTTGGGAATTTGCACCTAACCCTCCAAGTTAGGACTTTTCACCTAGCCCTCTAAGCTAGGACTTTTCACCCAACTCTTCCGGATTAAGACTTTCCAAACCTAGCCCTCCAAGTTAAGACCTGACCCTCCAAGCCAGGACTTTTTCACCTAACTCTCCAAGATGGGACTTTTCACCTAACCCTCCAAGTTAGGACTTTTCACCTAGCCCTCCAAGCTAGGACTTTTCACCTAGCCCTCCAAGCTAGGACTTTTCACCCACCTCTTCCGAATTAGGACTTTTCAACACCTGGCTTCACTCACCAGGACCCGGCTTCACTCACCGGGATTTCCAACACCTGGCTTCACTCACCAGGACCCGGCTTCACTCAACAGGATTTCTCACACCTAACCCTCCAGGTTAGGATTTCAATCAACCCGTGCCTAATCACTGATCAGGACTTAATCATGATCATAATCAGAATCATAATCAACCTAAACTAAAATCGGTGTCAACACCAAAACAACAATCAGGGCCAGACTGCATCAACAGGGTAAACCTTGTGATAGGTTCTTAAAAAACCTTTGTAAGTCCAATGTAGAGGGAGCCTTGGAGAGGTTCTTAAAAAACCCTTGGTGAAAAATCCTAACTCATGGGGAGTTTAGGTGTGGGGGATGCCTTGTGATAGGATTCATGCATGTTTGTATATACATTGGCGGTGTAAGTCCAAGGTGTAGCTTTGGCAACGTAACTCCATTTGGTTTTAGTATTGTACTTGCTATTTGTTTTCCCTAACTTAAACGTATTGTCAAACATCAAAAAGGAGGAAATTGTTGAGACAATCTATGGTCTGTGTGGTCATATGATTTGATGTTTGGGCTAAGGATATAAGTTAGGATCACCCTTGTATTTGATATGTGTATTTGAGTGTGCAGGTTCTACAGAATACACATAGACTTAGCTTGACAGCTTCAGATCCGGTAAAGGATGGTACATCCGAGGGATCGTGTACAAGGTAGGAACGATGAGCCAAGGGAAGCACACTTCTAGGCATACGCGAAGGATGACATGTGGAGACGAGCCGCGGGATTGTATGCATCCGAGGGACGAGAGCCAAAGTCGAAGAAGGCTTGAAGGTAACAGGTCGAGGCTGCAAGAAGAGGCAAGTGAGTTGTGAGGGTCCGAGTGCTGAGTGAATTATACTCGAAAAGGGAAACCCTAGGTTTAGGGTTTGGGCAGTAGACTGCTGCTGGGAGCAGTCGACTGGTAGAGCTCACAGAAAGATCAGTTAACTGATCTTCTGTGTAGTCGAATGGTGTCAACTGAAATTTGAGCGTTGGCCTGTAACGTTCGAATTCAGTTAGAGCAGTCGATTGGTGTTGACACCAGTCGACTGGTAACGACCAGTTTAGCCACGAGCCTTATTTAAGGGAGCTCGATTTGGTTGACTAGGGTTGTCGAAATTGATCTTGGTTAGAGGTCAATTAGTAGTCTTGGTGCTCAAGAGTTGTTGTAAGGTTGTGGTGAGGTTTCTCCACCCACAAGAGCGACACAAGCTAGCCGGAGGCTTTCCGGGGACTCATCCACTGATAGATCGGGATCGTCCATCTTACGGACAACCGTGGAGTAGGAGCTTTACTACTGAACCACGTTAAATTGGTTTGTGTTCTTCCTTGTTAGTTTTAGTTTATTGT
This sequence comes from Boesenbergia rotunda, assembly GCA_024364735.1. Classification (NCBI taxonomy): domain Eukaryota; kingdom Viridiplantae; phylum Streptophyta; class Magnoliopsida; order Zingiberales; family Zingiberaceae; genus Boesenbergia; species Boesenbergia rotunda. The sequence goes on along the minus strand of JAGFNQ010000686.1, from coordinate 79,410 downwards.
TATTCCGCTTGGGCACTAACAATTGTAGGGAGAACGAGTGAATAAGTGGGTGATCGGCTATTCACCCCCTTTAGTTGTACGATCAAGTCCCAACAATCATGTACTGAACTTTATTATGATGTGTTCTAATTATTTTTGTAGATACTATTATGGCAGAGCAGTAGCTAGAGTAGCAGCTAATAGCACTCCGTGGTTACAAGATGCCCAAAATTATTGGAGAATGATAAGTATTTTGTATTATTATTAATTTAGGTTCATATCTGGTCTTACATGGAGACATGTAGACCAAGAGATGAAGATATTTTATTATAATGAATTTATCGTAAGTATATTTAATATATTTACTATTCTAAATTTTAATAAACTAATTTTAATAATTTGCATTATAGACAAAGTTGCATTTGATCGTTTTAGGATTCCAGGGGTCGTGACACTTCCTCCTCTTCTTCTGCTAAGGTGTAATCTTTACGATGAGAAAATCAAGAATTGCGCACTCAAATTGCCTTTATGGATCAGTGGGTAGCTACTAAGGAGTAAAGGAGAGAGGAGAAGGATCGGAGGAGAGTGGAGGAGGATCAGAGGAGAGCCGAGGATGATAGTCGTAGGGAGGCCAATCATAAAGCTCTCATGGTCCATATGATGACGGTTATAACTACTTTCACCCCGCCAACACAACATGATTTTGAGTCACAGGAGACTCAAGACCCAACAGACGGTGACAATTAAATTTTTTCTGAGGTATGTTAAACTATAACATGTTTTTTATTAAAATCATGTAAAATTTATTTATTCTGTAATTATATTCTAATATATTATACTTTTTGGTTTCAGGAGTCTTTATTTTGTAGTCATCCTTATCATATTCACCACATTTATACCTAGGTATTAAAATTTATTATACATATATAATTTTTTTAAATTTTAGATAAATTTTTGTAGTCATCAATAACACATTGTTATACTTATTTTGTAGTCATCATTATTATAATACATTGTATTTTATTTTTTTCAGGATTTTCTATTACTATCTTATGTATGAATGTATTATACTATCTTCAATTGTGGTATGTAATTTGGAGATATTGATACTGTAGTTTGTTTATTTTATTGCAATTTGTTGCGATGATTGTGATAGGACTAGGATTATATTGATAGTTTAATTAGTTTTTTTTATGTTACTATAATTTATAGTTTAGTTTCTTTAATTATGTTATTGTGATTATATTTAGATATACCTATTAGATATTGTTTACGAGATTTGTATTTGATTGTGTTTGTAATGTTTGAATGATTTGTGTTGCATGTATTACATAGAATGTTTTTATAGATTGTATGTATGTTTGTTTCGAATGTGAATATGTGAAATATGTAATACCATCGTGTGTGATGGTTTTTCATTATTGATATGTATTGTAAACAGAGCAGATAGAAATTTCAATAATATCCTTTTTATTTTTTTAATATTTCTGATAGAATACCGACGGAATTTGTATTCTGTCGGGAATATATCGTAATCCTATATCAATATTTTCCCCATATTTTCCGATGAAAAATATGATTTCCATCGATAATAACCAACCGAAACAAGTATTCCGTCGGTAATTACCGTCGGATATTATATCCCGTTGGTAATATATCACCGATGGAATAAAAATTTCGTCGTTAATTTCCGACAATCTAGTATTTTCGTCCAGAATATTTCTCCGATAATTAATATTTTGATATTTTTTCCATCGATAAGGATATGTATCAATAAAATTTCGTCAATAAAGTTGATTTTTCTTTTAGTTAATGATCATCCATTGTTTCTTAGCTATATAAATCTTAAATTTTAGATTTTAAATTTGTTTGACCGTTGTTCTAACTCTTTCTTTCTATAGAGTAGTTTTTTTTTTACTCTCTTATTATTGTTTATCATTGCGGCAACAAATGCTGATAGTTTATGTGCAATTTAATATCAATTCAACCAACAATATCTAAAAATTAATCGATTCAAAAGGTTAAATGCTAAGTGCGAATTAAAAAAAAATCAATCAACAGACAGGAAGGTATAAAGATAAAAAAGTCATTTTAATTTATTCTATTTTTTTTTCATTTCTCTAAACAAGGTTAAGCATATATTTGGATATTTTCTTTCTCCTTTCTCCTTCTCTGCACCTCTAGCTGCAGCATGCCCTTAAAAACTGGCTCGTTTGGTGAGACGTCTAATTGTTTATATCGGAGATCTCAGATTCGAGAATCGTCAGTCGCATATGAAATAAAAACCTGATCTACTAGTTAAAATTTTCTCGGCCCCAAACGTTTACTCTATTAATAAAATCGTAATTTATCTCTTCTGAATATTTAAAGAGCCGACCAGGAGTTGCTAAGATGAGGATTCTAATTTTTTGTTTTTTTTTTCACCTCTAGCTGCAGCATGTCCTTCCAGCTCCCCTTCCCCTCCAGGTAAACGCAACCGGCTCCTCATGAGTCTACTGCGCCTGCGTCCTCCTCCTCCACCTGATATCTTGCCTACGCGGGGCCCCCAGACCCCCAGCGCGCGTGCTCTTCGGTGGCCGCGCCGCCATCGTGGCCGTCGGCTTTGCTGATCGCCACCGCCGATGGCGACGCATGCTCGGCATGGTCCGGACAAAACAAAAAGGCCTCCCCTCCCTCCCACGCCAAAAAGCACACTACGTATTCAAAAAGCGGCCTACCTGAGCCTGCTCCCCTACTCCCTCCCCCTCTACCCATTCATTCATTCATTGTACCGGAAAGTTTTCACGGACATAATTAATATGGTAAAAAATTAATAGAGTATCATTAAAAATTCTAGATTCGAGTCATAAAATTATTGGAGCGTAAATTTCTATATCCTATATAAAAAATCTCTTCACCCAATTTTTTATTTTCTCAGTCATTATCATGATTTATCTCTTTTATATTGATTTTGGTACTGAGATGAATTAGCAAAGATGTTGGGACGACCATTTAATCTTTTGTCGCATTTATTATACCGGAATATTACACATTTATTTACATGATCCACCATCCGATTTAAAAAAAATAAATATATATATAATTCTGATCTGCTGCGGACCGTGCGATGCAGACCGCGTGCGGACCACAGCGCCAAACCGATTAGTGGCCGATGGCCTTCGGCCGTCGCCTCCGAACAAAACTATAACCCTATGGGGTACGGTGAATCCTAGAGGTAGCGGTGAACCCGTCGAGTACGATGAACCCGTCGGATAGCGGTGAACCCGTCGGGTAGTTGTGAACCCGTCGGCATTGGATAACGGCTGATCGGTCAGGTTGACCGATTAGACAGGTTCCTGATCGGTCAGGGAAGTCTCTGACCGATCAGGCGCTTTCCTGACCGATCAGGAACCTGCCTGATCGGCCAGGGACTTCCTTGACCGATAAGGACCCTGCCTGATCGGTCAACCTGACCGATCAGACAGGTGCCACGTATGCGGTCCGCACGTGGTCTGTAGGAGATCAAATCGCTATATATATATATATATATATTATTCGTATAAAAATAATAAAATAGATATTATAAAAATATTAAAAAAAAACAATGCGAACGACGAAGGTGCTGAAAATCACAATGCGAGAACGAGAAAGGTGACGACCATGTCTATCAAAATGGACGAAATGTTTGAGGGTGAACACAATTAGATTTCAAAAGATCCGAAAATGGAGAGAGCAAAGTTCGGTGGAGTAGAAAGGTAAGACCTGCTCCGTATGCCCTTTTTTTTCTTTTTTTAGACACTTTTAGTCGATGATGATTTAAATTATAATTAGATTTATTTATTTATTTATTTTTCAATAAACACGGGGATTATTTTGTTAGCCTTTATATAAAAAAATATAAAACAATTACTTTAAAAAAAAGCCCCATCAGTGGAGCCTTGCGCGCTGACCCAACCTTATTTATCTTATAGCAATCATTAGGAGAATGAAAATGAAAGAATGAAAAATATAATAAATGTTGTGATATGACGTGATATTTTACATGTACACGTCTGATTATCGCTTGGACACCATCGACGGCCTTCGACTGTTGTCCCGAATCAAATTATACCTGGGAGCACGATAAATTCATTGAAAATCGCTACATACAAAATAACATATCATTCACTATACTTTTTATTCTCTCATTTTCACTCTCCTTATCATTTTTCATTCATCTTAGGATCGACTCTATTGGTAACCAAGATGAATCGTTTACTTTAAAGGTCCGGTGAAAAAAAGTGACTATCGTATTCGTTAAAAAATAATAAAGTACGACGACGACGTTGGAAATTATAGTGTGGGAATTAGAAAGGTGACGGCGGCGGCTAGCGGCGTGGGTAAAGAATTTGAAGGTGGGAAAAAAAAAGTGATATGAAGATCAGAATTTAGGGAGATGGAAATAAAAAAAATCAGTGAACGATGGAGATAAGGTTTCCTCCGTGTGTTTTTTTCTCTTTTTTTAAAGTATTTTTAAAGAAAATCCATAATGTTTTAAATTTATAATTAGATCTTTTAATTAATTTATTTATTTTTCAATGAACACGTGATTGGTTAGCTCTGCCTTGAACCGATTCTAGAGCTATAAATAAAGCGAGCTGAATCAAATCGAGATAAATTTTGAAATGTTTAAATTTATTTAATTAAATAATCATGTCAAATCGAATATAAAATAAATTAATATCGTGTTTAAATTTATTTAATTAAATAATCATGTCAAATCGAATATAAAATAAATTAATATCGTGAAATGATTCTTCAAATTTGACTTAATTTTTTATGATTCAAATTTGATTGGAGTTTAGATTGTTTAGATATTAATGAATTCACAATTCATTTTTTTTAGTTTTTGAAACTTTAGTTGGTTTGAATTGGTTATTGAATATAATAATTCACATATTTTTATTTTTTTAATTTTATTTATTTATTTAATATATTAATAAAAATTTTATTAATGAATATAATTCATGAATATTATTAATGAATGTTATTCGTAAATTTTATTCACGAATATTATTGAGTTGGATATATATATATATATATTTAATTTAATAAATTATTCAAATTTATTTATTTAATTGATTTTAGTCAGACACTAAATTTCTTCTATGATTCATTTACAATCATACACATATAAGCATCCATAAGTACTTAATATGAATTTTTATTTTAAAAAAAATCGAGATAACATAAGGGCTTCACACAAATTTTACCTTTGTGCCTTTTCACTTTCGTCCTCATAGAAAAAATGGTGAACCAGGCAGCAAATAAATTAAACCTGAGGTGACTGGCCCGGCCCTACGAAAGTTTCCCACCGGTCACCAGGGTAAATCGGGAAGCGTTCGCGGTGGGCAGTCTAGAAGCCCAGCGTCTCAGGGTTCGCGCCCCATTTGGAGGAAAAATTCTTGCAAAATGCGCCGTAGCTAAGGATCGAACCGTAACTTTCGTCCTCATAGAGCTATTTACATTTGCCTTACATATCTCGCGAAATAAAAAAAATTAATGAACAGAGGAAATGATAGAGTTGACAACCATAACATGGTTCAATAACATAAGATCGATCCCCAGCTACGACGCATTTTATAGGAATTTTTCTTTCAAATTGGGCGCGAATCCTGGGACGCTAGGCTTTTAGACTGCCCACCGCGAGCGCTTCCCAATTTACCCTGGTGACCGGTGGGAAACTTCCGTGGGGCCGGATCGGTCATCCCAGGTTTAATTTGTCTGCTGCCTGGTTCATCATTTTTTTAAAATAACATAAGGTCCATCCCTCTAGGGTCAAATCTTGACAAAACTAGTATATCCATCCTCCCCACGCGCTAGCCACAGCATCCGAGCTAGTAGCCCCCATGAATTACCTCCTCCGTGTTGACCCTGGGACTGGTTGGCAGGGGCGAGCGATTCGCCTTTTGCCACCAATAACATAAGGTCCATCTCGTTGGGACCTTATGTGTTGTGTTATTGCCACTAATAACACAGCATATAAGATCCCCACGGGATGGACTGATGGTTAATGCGTAGGTATTGCCACCAAGAGGTCTGGAGGTCAAATCCTGGCAAAGCCAGTATGCCCACCCTCCCCACGCGCTAGCCACAGCATCCGGGCTAGTAGCCCCCGTGATTTACCTCCTCCGTGTTGGCCCTGGGACGGGTTGGCGGGGGCGCTAGGGGTGAGCGATTCGCCTTTTGCCACCAATAACACAACACATAAGTCTCCGGGGCGATTAGTCGCTATCCTAGGCATTCGCGGTTCGATCCTCAGCTACGACATATTTGCAAGAATTTTTCCTCCGAATGAGGCACAAACCCTGGAATGTTGGGCTTCTAGACCGCCCACCGCGAGAGCTTCCCAATTTACCCTGACGGGCGGTGGGAAACTTCCGTGGGGCCGGAGTGGTTGCCCGAGGTTAGAAAAACCTCGTTAATCAATAACGCGACACACAAGCCTCCACGGGCATAGCTGAGATGGTAAGAAGTTGATAAATTGCCACTAAATGTCTTGAATTCGAGCCACGGAGCTGGTGGAACGTAAAGTATTGCACCCTGTGTAAAAAGTCTCTTCCCTCCAACCTCTTGCCTTCTTAGTCATCGTGATTTACCTACTCCGTACTGGTCCTGGGGCGGACTGGCGGTGGCGTTGAGGGGGAGCGTTTCGCCTTTTTGCCACAATAACGTGACACACAAGCTCCTGAGGCTATGATACAGTGAAATGGCGACACTCAGTTATCTACAGTTTGATCCCAGCTATGACATATTTGGTAAGAATTTTTTTCTCCAAATGGAATACGCAATTATTGAATACTGGCACAGCGAATGTTTTCTGATTTACTTTGGTGATTAGTGGAAAACTTTCATAGGGTCGGACCCGTTATCCTAGGTTCGACTGTTATTTAGTATATCATTTTTGTTTGCTATTGAAGGGGTTGAGTACCTCATGGCTGGCACGTGGACTGAAGAAGCTATGTGACAAGATCTACCGAGTCTAAACGACTCTCTTTCCGGAGCTCCCGAGACCCTCTCGGGAAGGGGATCCCCGAGACCCCCCCCCCCCACCCCCCGCGGGTAGAATACGCCCTGGAGATCAAATCAGAGAACGCACTCCTGAGATCACCTCGGGAAGCCAGGTCCCCCTCGGGAAGGTGAACCGCCCGGGACCCCCGGGCCAGAAGACCTCGAGATCAACTCGGGATAGCGGAGCCCAAGAAGCACTCGGCCTCAAGTAACGGTCACCCTTTCTTCGGATCTGCGGATAACCATCACCCATTATTGCGGAGTCATCATGACCCATAATTGTCACAACGGGTCAAACTTAATGACGGTGTGGACCGTTGCAAAGGTTATCCTGTAACCGACAATTGGGAGGACATGGCCAAGATCGTGGAGATTCGTAAGACAGCCGCCGCAGGTATAAAAGGTACTCCAACCCTTCCGGTAAATGGGTTATGCTCTCTCTATTTCACGCATTTCTTTTTCTGCCTTCTCCTCATCTCCTGAATCGAGGCACAGACTTGAGTGTCGGAGTGGGCTCCGTCGGACAACCTCCGACGTGTTCCCCTAAAGCTCGTGTTAATCTGACAGGGTGTGAGTTCTTCCTCTAGCGTCAGCATCCGTGTGGGCTGAACCCTGATGACTGATCGTCGACGTCGATTCCTTCCGAAACATCTATCAAATCATAGTAAAACTAGGTATCTGCCCTCTTATGGGCTAGTCATTATCCAAATAATAACCCTTATGATTTATCTCCTCTATATTAATTTAAAATAAATTGACAAGAAAGGGCATTGAAATGAACGAATTATCGCGGTACACACTCTAACTCGACTCAAAGTCTAATGGATAAATATAATCATCTAAAAGTGATATGATGTGAGTCAAATATATTATTTTATTTCTAAAATATTTTTACTCGTATAACATAGAATAAAAATATTTTAAATGAAATTTTCTTTATTGATAGGGTTGAATGAGCCCTGACCAGCATGAAGGATGAAGAAATTGCACGACACCACAACGGTAGGCTGAGACAACCCTCTGTCCTGGGTCCTGGGAATTCCCGAAGGCCACGGGCCCGGGAAAGACAGCTGGGAGATCCCTCTCGGGAGCACCCCAGGAGGTGAGGCCTCGAGAGCACCTTGGGAGCTGTGGTACAAGAAAGCCCCGAGCTCTCCTCTGGGGGGAGGGGGTGGAGCCCCCGCAATAATCGACCTCAGACACTGCCCTCTCTCGCGGTACGGATAAGCGCCTCTGCTAGAGAAAGTCTTCACAACCACTGAATATTGCAACGGGCAGAAGCTGATAACGGTGCAGACCGTTTCAATTCAAAGGATATCCTGTACTCACTGAAAGTAGGGGGAAACGTGGCTTAAATACCGGAGACGTGACACCGATCAGAGAGAGACGTTTAGCTTACCGCTATCGGTATAAAAGGTAGTCTCACCCCTCTGGTAAAAGGGGTAACCCTCTCTCATTCTACATACCGTCTCTCTTTCTCACTGTCATTACTCTTCGGACGACCCACTAACTTGAGCGTCGGAGTGGACACCGTCGGACCCCTGTCGGCGTGTCCCCTAACGCTTGTGTTAACTTCGCAGGACCTCAAGTTCCTCCCTGGCGCGACAACTTCCACGCGGGCAGAACCTCGGTGACTGACCATCGTCGACGACTCCTTCCGGAACAAATTTGGCACCGTCTGTGGGAAACTAACAAAGCACCTGAAGGAGCACCGATGACATGATCGGAGGAACAACCCCTTACCCTTACAAGCGAGGAACTTGACCGCCTAGTGGCTAACACCATCAAGGAAGCTCTGGAGCAGCATCAAGTTGAACAGGCTGCCCCGCAACCAAGGGGTCCAGCGAGGGAGGAAATTCCCAGAGTCTCCGCCTTGCATTCCCGAAAATCCGTCACCCTGGTAGGGCAACAGGACGGAGCAGCTCAGGGCCCTCAGAGAGAATTCCCTGGAGACATGGAAAAGGCCCACTCGGTGGCCTCCAGCGCTCAGAGGCACGAAGAGGGACCGAGGCAGAGGGATGGACCCAAGACCTCCCATAAGGCTCCCTCTACCCATTTCTCGTCCGAGATTGTCGAGGACCCCATGCTAAAGCAGTTCCGCAAGCCCGGGATCCCTGAGTATGATGGGGAGACGGATCCGGAGGATCACGTCTGTAAATTCGAGAATGCGGCACTCTTGCACCAATATACTGATGGTGTGAAGTGCCAAGTGTTCTTGAACACCTTGTCTGGAGCAGCTCGGCGGTGGTTCCAGAGGCTGCCACAAGGTTCCATCAACTCCTTCGCGGAGTTCAAGACAGCCTTCCACCACCATTTCGCGAGTAGCCGTCGCTACCAGAAGACGACACTTAACCTGTTCGCTCTCAAGCAGAAGCCTAAGGAACCAGGAATACATCCAGAGGTTCAACTGGGTGGCGCAGGACGTGCCTGGCGCAACATCGGAGATACTCATCAGTGCTTGCACCCAAGGGCTCGCGGAAGGGGACTTCTTCCGGTCCTTGGTGAGGAAGCCCCTCACCAGTTTCGATGATTTGCTAGGACGCTCCGTTAAACATGACAATGTAGAAGAGGTACAGTGCGCCCGACGCAAGGATCCAGTCGGAGCCCCTCCTCCGACGGCACCCGGACAGAAGGGAGCCCCCGGCTTCGGCGCGGGGAAAAGACCTTCCACCCGGGAGGGACCAATGGACTGGCAGGCGTCGTCTGGTGGAGACGGTAGACACCGAGCAACCGGAGGTATTGCCGAAGTACTGCAATTATCATGGCAGCTCGACTCATTCCACGGAGGAGTGTTATGCCTTGAAAAAGAAGTTCAGTGAGGAGGCAGACATCAAACCTCGAAGAAAATGGAACAAGTCGGGGTACCACCGAAGGTCGCCAAGGCGAAGCTTTTCCCCTCGACGATGCCCCGTCAGGGTGAACGAGGGTCGATCTCGATCCCGATCGTGATCGAGAGGTAGGAGTCGGGGGGCCCATGCCCCAAAGATCCCTCTCCTTAGAGAGAGATCCCCAAAATGGCAAAGCCCCTATGCGGGGTCCTCCCTCGGGCCATGTAGGCGTCATCTCCGGAGGACCTACTGGAGGGGACTCTAACCGGGCCAGGAAGTCTTACACTGGGCGGTTGGAAAACTACTCCATCGGGACAAACCGAAGCTAGGTGCCAGGCCCTACAATCTCGTTTGGGCCATCTGACCTCGAAGAATTGGAAGCTCTCCATGAGGACGCCATAGTGATCATGGCCCGCATTGCCAAATATGAGGTGAAGCGAATCTTCGTCGACACTGGGAGTTTCGTGAACATTCTGTACAAGGCAGCTTGGGAACAGATGCAAATAGACGAGGATGAAATGCTCCCGGTCTCGACCCCACTATTTGGCTTCACGGGGTATCGAGTACAGCCACTGGGACAAATTACCTTGTCACTCTCGTTGGGCAGCGATAGGCTCGAAAGAACCCGGAGGACTCCTTTCTTAATCGTGGAAGTGCCTTCCTCCTACAATGCCATCCTGGGCCACCCAGCGCTCAGCACTTTCCAAGCTATGGTTTGTGTTTACCACCAGAAGATTAAGTTCCCGGTGGGCGACCGGGTGGTGGAAGTCCGAGGAGACCAGCTGGTGTCTATGCGATGCTACAGCGGAGAGGTCAGAACAGAGTCTCGGAAGAACGCGAAGGGCGTAGAGGACTAGTAAAAAAAACACACTCAGGAGGTCCCGGTCCGGCTGCGGTCTCGAACCCTTCTGGTCTTGGTAAGATTTACAATTTATTCAGAACATCTGTCTGTGTCTCTCTGTGCTCTCGCAGCAAAATCGAGTAATAAAAGGAGATGCTTCTTTCAAAATGACAATGCACTATTAAGGAATTCAAAAACCCTAATGTCCCGCGGTGCGGCCTATGCCCGGGGTACTTAGGCTTGGTCTGGGACATACGTGCCCGACCAAGTAACCAAAACCCTAATGCCCCGCGGTGCAGCCTATGCCCGGGGTACTTAGGCTTGGTCTGGGACATACGCGCCAGACCAAGTAACCAAAACCTTAATGCCCCGTGGTGTAACCTATGCCCGGGATATTTAAGCTTGGTCTGAGACATACGCGCCCGACCAAGTAACCAAAACTCTAATGCCCCGCGGTGCAGCCTATGCCGGGGCACTTAGGCTTGGTCTGGGATATACGCGCCCGACCAAGTAACCAAAACCCTAATGTCCCGCGGTGCAGCCTATGCCCGGGGTACTTAGGCTTGGTCTGAGACATACGCGTCCAACCAAGTAACCAAAACCCTAATGTCCCGCGGTGCAGCCTATGCCCGGGGTACTTAGGCGTGGTCTGGGACATACTCGCCCGACCAAATAACCCAAGACTCTAATACTCCGCCGTGTAGCAGCTGCCCTCTCGGGCACACGGGAGACATAATTGGTTCAGAAACATAGACAGTACGACATACCCAACTACGAGAGAACCGATAAAACACCACAATATCGACACAAGACAATTATACACACATAAAAGGTATTCGAAAGAATTGTTTTTTTTTATTTGCATGAAGAAATACATGAAGATATACATCTCGGAAAGTCACTAAGACACACGTCAAGTATCTGATAGAAAGAAGCACTCTTCTGTTCGAGTTTTTCTCCGCGACACTTCCACTTTTTCTCCTCGGGGCTCGAAGTTGTTTTCGGGTAGTCGGCGAAGATGGATACCTGATGTAACACATGAGTAGCTCGGGTACTCCCTCCAAGTAGTCAGGGACGAAGATGGATGTTTGAGATAACACATGAGCAGCTCGACCCCATCAAAACACCCCCTCTCTTTTTCGCAAAGACGAGGCCAAGTACAACATCCGGAAGGCAGAAAAAAGAGGAGGGGGGGCAGTGACTGCAATTTCTCATCAGAGCATATAAAGACGCGGTTCCAAATCGCAGCAGCCATGATTCTTCTCCAGGTCGAGAAAAAACACAAGGAAGAAGCACCCTAACAGGAGGGGGGACAGCAACCAGATGGAAATATTCTCAACGAAACGAAAAACTAGCGGCTGCATCCCCTCCCCTCTTGGGGACGACGTACCCCACAGACGCCTTCATCTGCCCGAAGTTTGGAGGAAACGAGCAGCCGATGGTGCGTGGGGTACATCGTCGTAAGCCGACTAGGGGTTTGGTGATCAGTAGGGGGATCATCTCCCCCATGCCCCCTGGCGGACCACATAAGGTCTTTTCTGGACTCCTCAGATAACTCGGGAGTCTCACATCCTCGAGAATCTTCAGAGAGACCCCGGGCATCATCTCCACTATGCTCCCCGGCGAGGGTCACAATACAGATGCCTATATCTCTCAGGGGTCCCTCAGTTAAGAGCACTACGGTATCTCCAGGGTTGGGCATTAGGGATACCAACGAGGAAGAAAGAAGCAAACAAGCGGAAGAGATGGAGAAGACGATACACCCCTCTCCCCCTATTTATAGGGTTGGCTGCCTCTCCGGGCAGTTAATGCAGGGAGGATGAAATCACGCCAACAGGTGTCGAAGTGTCGTTTCGACTGGCGCGCCCATGCCGCGCCTGGGAACCCGCGACTCTTAATGATTGTAATCAGGGAGATCACGAATGATACGGAGGTGACGGTTCGGAAACCATCCGCGCATTTCAGTAGGAAAGATCGGCGAGGACCCGTAGCAGACATAAATGTAGGGTACGACGATTTGACTCAAAGAATTATCAAACACCAGAATCAACCTCGAAGATAGTCGACGGTTGGTTAAGTATGTAACTAAAAGCAGAAGGCACATCTCGCAAGAGCACATAACCAGGGAAAATGATTACACTAAGTCAAAATCAATACAACCAGACTTGTCTCTCGGGCAAATATCAGGCCGCTCGGGGCCTCGGGAGAAGACCTTTACCTAGTTCGGAGGGCATCTACAATCTCGGGTCAGCGTCAGAAGGCAGGAGCTGCTCCTTCTTCAGCTTATCGATGGCCCCATGGAAGCCCTGCTGTAAGTGCTCCATCACCTGGCCGGCTAAAATAGTGTGGAACTCCTCCGATTCCAGGAACCTCGCTTTGAAGCCCAGCTCGGCCTCCTTAGAGTCAGAAGCTTTGGTTGCCCGAAGGGTCAGGAGCTCGGCCTCGGCAGCTTCGTAAGAACGCCTTATCCATGCCAACTCAGCAGCGATCTCCGATTGCTCAGACAGGGCCTCTCTGAGCCTCTCTAAGGTGGCCCGCTCATCCGACCGAGCCCGGACCAGATCATCCTCTAGGACAGAGGCACGGTCAGTGACCATCAGGAGGCTAGACTCCATTTGGACCAATAACTGCTTCTCTCTCGCCTGGAGCTGATTTCTCTCCCGCATCACCTGGAGAAGGTCCTTGGTAGCTGACACAACCTTCTCGAACACCAAGAGTTCTCTATGCCGGAAATTCTGAAGAGCCTGCTCCCGGTCCTGCAAGAGATTCTGCAGGCGCTCGACTTCTTTGCGAAGAGCTCTGCTGATGCCTGCCTGCATCACTCCTGACTGACGCTCCTGATCAGCTACCGCTTCCGCTCGCAAGGCTCGATGGAGTAAGGCCTCCACTTGGGGCCCGGAGTACAGGCCCTTCCAGAGTGCTGGGTGTGTCGCCTCGCCCCTTTGACAGCAGTGAACTCGGGCGAAGGGGAAGTCGTTGAGCTGCTGGAGCTTCAGGTGGCACGCAGGAGGGATCGGAGTCATCCCCTTCAGAACTAGAAGTCCCCTCCGACGAAACCTCCTTAGTGGGAATCTCCCTTAATTGCACCGGAGGGGAAGGTCGTGAGGAGGCCTCTAACGCTGCATCCAACTTCTCCCTTAGTTGATCTAGTTTCATTCGATATTGAGTGCATGATGTCTTCTTACCCGTGGGAGATGTGGCTAGGTCGAGGGAGCTGGTAGGAGGCGCCGGGACGACTGCCTCTGTAGCCGAGGCCGGCGCAGTAGATGAAGGAGCTACTACCTCAGCGGGTATAGTCGTTTCCTCGAGCACCGAGGGAAGAGGAGAGGAACGTGCAGGACGCCGCTTTTTCCATGAAGGGCCCAAGCCATTGGGGAGTCGTCGCTTCTGCCGACCGAAGGACCGAGTGGCTGAAGGGGTAGTTGAAGGGGAGGACTCCTCGTTCACCCTTTCAAGAGGGATTGCTCTCGGAGAGGAGCCACCCTCGGGAAGAGGATCCACCACTTGATCAGCCTGCTGAGCTGGAGGCCTTTGGCCCCCAACCTTAGGGGATGTAACAGTAACCTCGTCCCTCTCAGGTGAAGTGACCCTACAGGGCGAGACAGCGGGCTCCTCAAAGGGACTCGGCGAAAGCAGGGGTAGCGCCAGAAGCGACCGGGGGAGGGTTCAGTGCCTCCTTGTTGGCCTCCTCCCACTTGATGAGGCGGCTTTTCACCTTGGCGAACATGACTTCCTCTGCAGAAGCCAGACAGAAAGAACATCAGTCAGAACTAATGTGCATGGAAGAAGAAGACAATCATACCTAGGGTGGGGCTGATCCGCGTTACTTTAGGGCTAAGGCCTGCTCGATACATAAGCTCTTCGCTCTGCACCAGCCCCGTGCCACTGAACTCCATACCAGAAAGTACCTTTCTAGCATGTTGATACATCGGGCTGCTAAGAAAGCTCTCTAGGAGAGGAGGAGTTGGCAAATCCTCTATCCAAAACAGAGGACTGAAAGGTAATGACGACAGTCGGATGAAGAAGAATTTCTCCTTCCACCCTTTATGCGAGGAAGGAAATCCTCCTAAAAACCTATGGCCCGGTCAGGCTGCAAAACTAAAGACCCCTCTCGACCCTATCAGGATGAAGAAGTAATGAAAGAGGTGCGTGGTCAGAGGAAGATTGAAAAGCTTAAAGATGATATACGCTCCTCCCATCTGGGCGAATGCATTGGGAGCCATCTGGTGAAGGGGGATATCAAAATAAGAAGATATGTTCGTGAAAAAAGGGGGAATAGGGAAACGGAGCCCTAACTCCATCTGTCCTAAGTGTTGGTGCTTGGATGGCTAGAGAGGGGGGGTGAATGTAGTCAGACACAAATCTCTCGCTCTTTCACTCTTGAACTTTCTGCACTTGACTGGTTAGCAACGGAAGCAAAGAAAACAGAAAACAAAGTTGCAGAAATTAAAACCCTAAACTAAGCACAAGCTCAATCGCTAACAAGAAGGATTTACAAGGTTCGGGGATAACTTGCCCCTACTCCTTGGCGTGCCCGTGAGGTGGGCGATCCCTTGATCGTCGGCAGATCAAGCCCCGGAAAATCCGGATATCAAATGGAACCTCCTTCTTGGTGGAGTAACCTCTCCACAGCGTTTCAATCAGAATGAAGAAAATAAGTACAGAGAAACACGAGAAGGCTTACAGAGCACTTAGAACAAAAGGAACACAAGAGAACTCTCCACCGAGCTCCACTCAGCACAGATCTCACGTAAGAACTCCAAGCTCTTCGTGTCTTCTTGCTGATGGACTCACCAAGCTCTCTGCCTCTTCCAAGTGCTCACGTATTAGAGTATTTGCTCAAGAGTATGATGAAAGTTGTCGTTCAAGTAATTCACAGTGTTTGCACACAGATGATCAAGTGTTGCTGCAACAGAGAACTCTCTTTCTCTTCGTCGCTAACCAACACTTAAGCCTCTGCCCTCGCCAGGTCACAGCCACCTCTCTGCAGCTCCCAGCTGCTCAACTGCAACTGCCCAGCTACCCTGACCTCTCCTGGACTCCCTGAGCTCCCCTCAACCGAGCCTCAGTCAACATCTCAGTGGCGCAGTCGTCCGTTGAAACCTGAGAAGAAAAACTGCCAAACCTGATGTAGCAAAAGACTCCAGTTGACTCTCCTTGGATGATCCCTGAGTTATCTGCACACTTAGCAGATGATTAGCACACCAAATCAACAGAAGATCAAGTATCAGAAGAATCAAAGCAGAGAACAGTAGGAAATCAGAATGCAATCAGACGTCTGACAGCGGATTTGAATTAAAGCTGTCTACTGATCGGTCACCGGACCGATCAGAGTGAACCCTGATCGGTCCATAGACCGATCAGGATAGGTTCAGTCCGATCAGGCTCCAGCTTGATCGGTCCCTAGTGAGAAACTCGAAATCGTGACTTTCTAGTGATCAGTCACCAGACCGATCCAGCACTAGCTGGGTTTCCTCCAGCTTCTTTCTGCTACACCCCTGATCGGTCACCGGACCGATCAGAGTGGGTCCTGATCGGTCTGGTGACCGATCAGGCCACTCTCCGACCGATCAGGCTTCAGCCTGATCGGTTATAGTGAGAAGCTCGCGACAATTGATCGTTCACCAGAACGATCTGAAAGTCTCCCTGATCGATCACCAGACCGATCAGGAGCCGAAGAGAAAAGCTTTTGTTCTCTCCCTGATCGGTCACCAAACCGATCAGGAGCTGAACAGAAGACAACCAAAGTCTCTGTATGCTCCCTGATCGGTCACCAGACCGATCAGACATCACTGGATCGATCACCAGATCGATCCACGAAGGAAGTTCGTGCCAACTTCCCTGATCGGTCACCAGACTGATCCAGGCAAGGTCAATACTACTCTAAGTCAAGAGAACGAGCCTCCTAGCCTTCTCTGACTCGTGCTCAGTCCCCCGTACCAAGACTCCGTGCCCAGCTTCACTCACCGGGACTTCATTCAACCTAGCTTCCCAAGCTAGGACCTGGCTTCACTCACCAGGATTTCAGTCAACCTAGCTTCCCAAGCTAGGACCTGGCTTCCCAAGCCAGGGTTTCATCCATCTTAGCTTCCCAAGCTAGGACCTGACTTCACAAGCTAGGGTTTCATCCAACCTAGCTTCCCAAGCCAGTGTTTCATCCAACCTAGCTTCCCAAGCTAGGACATGGCTTCACTAGCCAGGATTTCATCCAACCTAGCTTCCCAAGCCAGGGTTTCATCCAACCTAGCTTCCCAAGCTAGGACCTGGCTTCCCAAGCCAGGGTTTCATCCAACCTAGCTTCCCAAGCTAGGGTTCCATCCACTCCGTGCCCAGTCCCCGACCAGGACTTAATCCCAATCATCTCATTAACCTAAACTAAAATCGGTGTCAATACCAAAACAACAATCAAGGTCAGACTGCATCAACACTAAGAAGAAGGTCAGCATGCCTGCAGGGGTTCCACGGGCGTCTGACCTACTTTGGGGATGACCATTGTCATCTCAGCTGGGATGCCATAGGCCTCAATGGCTACCTACAAGGCTTCCGGTCTCACCATCGTGGAAAGGGACTCATACCACTCCGCGCGGTAGCTTTCCATAATCTCTCAGGAAGAAGACAAAAGAGAAGACAAGAAGGAGACAAGCTACTCACACGCAGCAAAAGCGCTACAAGGGAGGAAGATGAGGTACACCCAGTCGCTGAACCGGAACTAGAGGCTAACGTCTGCCTTTTTCCTCTCTTATACCCCGGCAGCCACCAGCCTAGGCACAATGGGGGAGATGACGCATGCAAAGCAAGAAACCGCCTCGCCAAGGCAGTCGATTATCGCGAGCCAGCCATACCGGTGCACGACCAAAAGGACTCGTGGAGATGACCGTTAGAACATGTGACAATAAGGCATTTGCGCAAGCACCCTGTTACCCTTGAAAAAGGGGCCATGCACCTTTATAAACGAAGAGATAGACGTCATTGTAAGCCTTCGGGGATCGAAGCGACCTTTTTGGAAAAAGGAGAAAACACAAAAGGTGATCTCTAGGAACACAGGTCGAAGGTGATGCAATCCAAAAGCCCCTTATAACTACTGTGGGCAAGAAGACGACAAGACCTGTGAGAGCTCAGCTTCTTCATCTTTGCATTAGTCTGATCAGTCAGCTACACTTTCTTCGATCAGACTTGAAGGGGGGACTTGTGATAGGGTTGAATGAGCCCTGGCCAGCGCGAAGGATGAAGAAGCTGCACGGCACCACAATGGTAGGCTGAGACAATCCTCTGTCCTGGGTCCCGGGAATCCTCGAAGGCGGCGGGCTTGGGAAAGGCAGATGGGAGATCCCTCTCGGGAGCACCTCGGGAGGTGAGGCCCCGAGAGCATCTCGGGAGCTGTGGCACAGGAAAGCCCCGAGCTCTCCTCGGGGAGTGGAACCCCGCAATAACCGACCTCGGACACTGACCCCCCTCGCGGTACGGATAAGCGCCCCTGCTAGAGAAAGTCTTCACAACCGTTGAATATCGCGACGGGGCAGAAGCTGATAACGCCGTAGAACGTTTCAAAGGATATCCTGTACTCACCGAAAGTAGGGGGAAACGTGGCTTAAATACCGGAGACGTGGCACCGATCAGAGAGAGACGTTTAGCCTGTCGCCATCGGTATAAAAGGTAGTCTCACCCCTCCGGCAAAAGGGGTAACCCTCTCTCATTCTACATACCGTCTCTCTTTCTCACTGCCATTACTCTTTGGACGACCCACTAACTTGAGCGTCGGAGTGGACTCCGCCGGACCCCTGCCGGCGTGACCCCTAATGCTTGTGTTAACTTCGCAGGACCCCAAGTTCCTCCCTGGCGCAACAACTTCCATGCGGGCAGAATCTCGGTAACTGACCATCATTGACGACTCCTTCCGGAACATTTACTAATCTAAATAAAATATTTAAATTTTAACAAAATTATTTTAACCAGATCAATATTATTTTATTTTATTTTTTGACATTTTAAATATCTAGACTTCGTGATTAATTTTAGAAGTAGACATTATTCTTCTAGTTTGTTTATCAAATTTAGCTTTTAAACTGATTATTCAAAGGATGTAAAAGGAAGAAATGGAATTGACGGGGAACAAAAATTCCTTGGGAAAGATTTTAGAAAAGAAAATAATCCTAAGTAAAGGGGGAAATGATAGGGAAAAAAAAGGACACGTACTCTCGTATCTGAATCTTGATATTAAAATGATAATTTTGATATCAAATTTTTAAAAGATTTTTATAATTTAAAAATTGAGTATTTATTTTTTATATTAAATTTTAAAAGTAAAAATTTTAATACCATACAATGGTAGACGACTAAGCTCCTTTTAAAAAAACTGTGATTGAATATTGAGAAGATGAATCTTAGGGATTTTTTATTTTTAATTTTTTTAACCTGAATATACCCTAATTATATAAGTGGGGAGTTTAAGAAAATTTACCCATATTATATAACCCAATTAAGAAGATGAAAATAAAAATAAAGTATTAATTTTGAGAGATTTTTTTTAAAGTTTGATATCTAAAATGTCAAAAACAAGCCAAATTTAATATCTAAAATATCTTTTCTTTTTAAAAAAAATAAAGAAAAAATGGATTCACACGGAGTTGTTAGTCTCGGCTGCGTGAGGTGACCTTGGATTGGTGGGCTGCTAGTCAAGACCGAGCAAGGTCACTGCCCTGTGCGTGCGGGGTCATTGGTTGTGGCCGCACGAGGTCATCAATACGCAGGGAAGCACTAATTACGATGGCGCTGCATCATCTTACGAGAGAGTTAATTGTGTATTTTATTCTAACCTCTTGTCTTTTTAGTCATCATGATTTATCTCATTTATATTGATCCTAGGACGGACTGACGAAAGTGCTGGGAAGAGCATTTCGCCTTTTGCTACTAATTGTGTATTTTATAAGTTGGGTTGGAGAGACCGAGAGAGTCGACTGCACAGCGAGAAGAGGGTGGGAACTGTTAAGACCAAAAGAAATTTAGATATCTCCACAATGACATTTAGATATCTCCACAATAGTATGATATTGCCCACTTTAGACCTAAGCCCTCATGGTTTTGTTCTTGGGCTCTCCCAAAAAGCCTCATACCAATGGAGATATCATTATTCCTTATAAGTCTATGATATTTCCTATGCGTTTTAGATGTGAGATTATATTTGCAACCTTGCAACCCAACAGAAACTACTTTTTGTCTGATTTAGTCGGATACAGAAATATCAAAATAACGATTCACGGATGAATTCGTAATTCCATATCCATTGATCTAGTAAACAACACAAATTATCTTTTTTACGAAGTAAATAGAAGTAAATTGTTCACCGTCCAAATCTTTCCATATTTTTATTTCCGCACTTCCAAATAAATAGAGCCTTCAACTATTTATCTCATTTGGAATTTGAGACTCTGATGCTCTAGTTATTATGTGAGTGTTTTACTAGTAAGTTAAGTATTAAAATTTATTATAACTATAGTTAATATCACTATTGGAATTAAAAAAATATGATAAGTCCTTTTCGTATTATACTTAAATATTATATTATTTGGAACGAAGCGTCATCTTACTTTTTATCCCAATAATAATAATTATTAATATTTTATAAAATAAAAATATAAAACTATTCAACAACCTGGTATTTTGTCTCATTTTTCATGCTTTTAGTATTGAGCTTATGGTGCGACGAATATTTACTAAATATTTATGATTTCATTTTTAGTTACCATGAATTTTATAATTTTTTTTTAAATAGGGCATATGATGGTGGGATATTGAGGTTTACCATGAGTACTTTATACATTATCTGATAATCAATACAAAAATTTTTTAGTAGAGATAGATTGGTGTTTCGAAATTCGATAAATTGTAGAAAACTTTTCAATCCCTATTTGATTTTTGTTTCTACTCTTCATTTGAAAAATTCTTTACATTTACTCCCTGATGAATTGAGTATAAAAGAGAAAAAATTGAATATACACCAGTGAAAAATGAATATAAAAAAGTGAAAAGTAAGTATAAAAGAATGAAAATTGAGTACACAATTTCTTGATGTGATGGATGCAACCTTATATATTCAAATTTTTAATTTTTATATTCAATTTTCTTTAAATAATACTTATAGAACTGTCTTGCCAATCCTATCAGGGACTGTATGTAAAGAAAATTTTGAATGGAGACTACATGCAAAATTGAGTTTGAACAGTTTAAGAAAAATTTCTCATCCAAATTTAATATTTATTATTATTATTATTATTATTATTAGTGGTGACGTGCCATGATGAGTGAAAGAGGGGGCAGCGGCAGGCGCTTTCTCCTTCCGCCCTTCGCTTTTGCGCCGTCGGTGTTCGCGCCTGACGTCACAAAGGCAACCCTGTCGCGTGTGGAGCAGGCATCGTCGCAGCATTCCCTGCTCTCGAATGGCTCATTCCTCCGCTGGTGGCCCCGTCGCCATTGATGCCCCTCTGCTCACCGCATCCTATGCCATGCATGCTTGCAAGCAGATACCGTCCAAGTCGCGGCGGTTCCATCGCCGAATTGATGCTTCATGCACGCTCCTCGCGTACGTAACCACGTAGATGACGATCACCACTGCCCTCCTCGGAGTTGGCGCAAAATATTTCCCCCTTCTTCTGCCTAATTTACGTGATAGACGGTCAAAGCTGAGCTTTTTCTGCGCCAATGAATTGCCGGCTTTGCACGGGAAAGTGCAACACGGATTAGATTGGCTGAGATCACAGTCAAGCGAGGATTTGCTCCATTCACGCAGAGAATCGCAGTGCATACCCAAGCCGCCTGGGGCTCAACTGAAGACATTGATGCAGCGTTTAGAGTGATTTATTTGCATATTTTTAGACATTAAGTACCAGAACAAGAACGAGAACAAGAACAGTGCTCTGTTTCGTTCTTGCTGAGGCTCTGCAACAACGACTCTGTCGCAGGCCACTGCTTTCGTGTAGTTCTCGTCTTTGCCCGCTGCGGTTCCTAAAGCTGCCACGACTCAGACAACATGCCATGAGATAAAGAAGCCACTTTGCTCCCGAAAAAGAATTTGTTGCATGGCTAAAGACAATTTGGAATGGGATTAGATAAAGCGATGGATGATGAGAAGAGAGAGATGCGAGGATTTGGATTCGTTTACACTATTCGGAATGGTAGAAAGGTTAAAAAGGGTATTTAGAGAGAGAGAGAGAGAGAGAGGTGAATCATGGCGTCTTCCATCATCGAAAGGTCGGTATCTTTATGGCGAAAAGAGAGAATAAAAAGATAAAAAGGAGCGCCCCGAATTCGACCACTCATTGCGACGCTGCTATAGTTTCGCGTGCTTCTTTGGCTGGCAACAAAAAATTCTACCTTTTTCTTCTAACACATCTTGTGGCCCTCTGCTTCCTCTTCATCATCAGCTCGACGACGAAAACTGGCATTCGCATTCGCCGCCCACGTCACAATCTACCTCCTCATAAGTCGATTGCTTGTTACTGTGGCCGTAATCTGTTTCTTCTTCTTCTTCCTGCGAACTGGAACAGTTTGGTCTCTTGCTACTTTGGCTTCTCTGGCCTTGGATTTTTCTGCCATTTCGCCTCTTTTCTGTTGGCTCGATGTGTGCCCTGTTCCTCAGCGTTCTTCCACTAAAAATGAGATTTTAATGCTCCATGCTTCACAAAGACGCAAATTTGACGACGTTGAAGGATTCTCTACGGAGGGATTCAAAATGCGGCAACAGTGGCTTTGCTCTCTGTCTTCACATTTCTCACGCTAGAAACTACTCTAATACTACAACTTGAAAATGTCTTCTATTAGTCTAAATAATGCAGCTGCACTGCTCGATGAAATGAAGCTGTTGCGAGAAGCTCCCAATAAGCCAAGTTAGTATCTTGCTCGCATATCGTAACTCTTGCGTAATGTGTATCACTCTTGCAATTATCCAAAGCGTGTGACTCTGTTACTTAGCTTTATGATCTTCATCCCGGTGTTCTTGCTGTTGAAGCAACCAATTTGGGTTTTGCAGGCGCAAGAAAGGTGATAAACTCTGAGCTTTGGCATGCCTGTGCCGGGCCACTTGTATCATTACCCCAACCGGGCAACCTTGTCTACTATTTCCCACAAGGGCATAGCGAGCAGGTTAATTTCTTTCTTTCCTTTACATATTTGCAAAAGTTTCAACATACATGATACGATCTATTTGCTCAAGAATCCATATGGATACAACTTCAAGTTTTTGTTTTCATTTAGTATCATGACTAAAAGTTCACATTTACACAGCGTATAGCCACAATGAGACATGATCAGTTTTTCGTTGCTTCTAAAGTAATTTACAAACAAATGTTTGTTTCTTGAGTATTCTACTGGCACTCTGCTAGGTGACTGCATCGACTAGGAAAATAGCAAATTCACAGATCCCTGCCTACACAGATCTCCCACCTCAGTTGATGTGCCAAGTTCATAATGTTACATTACATGTGAGTGTAATTTGACTGAAGTTGTCGATCCACATCTTTTCAGAAAAGAGTTATTTATTTGCATTGTTGTTTCTGGCATCTCTACAGGCCGACAAAGAGACTGATGAAATATATGCTCAGATGACACTTCAGCCTGTCAATTCTGTAAGATACTCACTTTTCATCATGGATTTTTTTAAATTTTTTTTATGTTGATCAGTGTGTTGTAATCTAAGAATCAATATCTTTTGTTGGTTAGACAGTTATCAAAAAATTAGAATCAATGTTTGCTTGTGTGATACCTTGTAAGAATTATTGCATGGTGAACAGATGATGAACCACTCATCTATATTATAGAAACGTAAACCAGAATGCAACAACATGAGTATTAGATTATTCCTATTAGTTTCCTTCAAAGTTGGAGTTGTTCGGTAACACCCGAGAACACTTGGCGACATACAAGATGGCCTCAGAGTGAAAGATTTAAAATGTTCATATGGTCATGTCATTTTACAAAGTTCCTCAAACAACAATACATGAATTTGTTTTCCCATTTCAGGAAAGTGATGTTTTCCCCATCCCGGACCTTGGTTTTAGTAAATGTAAGCACCCATCCGAATTCTTCTGTAAGATTTTAACTGCAAGTGATACTAGCACGCACGGTGGTTTCTCTGTACCGCGAAGGGCTGCTGAAAAACTATTTCCGCAACTGGTGAGTAGTTTGTGAATTCTTTGTTTCTATCATGTGTGCCTCTAAATTTGCTTTCTTTTTCCAGGACTATTCTATGCAACCTCCAAATCAAGAACTTATTGTTAGAGATTTGCATGATAACTCCTGGACATTTAGACACATTTATCGTGGTATGAGGATTGGTGTTTTGGGAACTTAATATGACTTCATTCTAAAGAAAAAAGGGTTATGCGAGAATATCCTTTTTTGTCCAAATTGGTGTTTTCTCTCGTATGCATTTTCTACTGGTATAGAGTTTTTATTCTTGTGGTGCTCTTCTTTCCAGGACAGCCAAAGAGACACCTTCTTACGACGGGATGGAGTCTGTTTGTGGGTGCAAAAAGACTAAAAGCTGGTGATTCTGTATTATTTATCAGGTGAAATAACAATTTGCTCGCCTGTACAACAACTAGGACTAGTGGCATATTAAACATGTTACAATACAAATTGCTCTTATCCAAATTGTCGAACAACTTGGTCATACACTGAGTACTAGTAGAACATTTATATTGGCAGCAATTCAGTTTGAGAAAGTATGCCTCCGGATATAACCAGGAACTGATGCAACTTTTGATTCATAGGGATGAGAAGTCTCAGCTACTCTTGGGTGTTAGACGTGCCAATCGAAAGCAAATATCCCTGCCATCATCTGTACTCTCTGCAGACAGTATGCACATTGGCGTCCTTGCTGCCGCTGCTCATGCTGCATCAAGTCGGAGCCCATTCACTGTATATTATAATCCTAGGTACAATGGCTTTCTCTTTGTCCATCTTTGCTACTTCAAACTTCATTCTTAGTTATTAGTGTTTATCTGAATTTTTCAGAGCATGTCCTTCAGAGTTTGTAATTCCTTTAACCAAGTTCCATAAAGCTGTATATACCCAAATATCAATTGGGATGCGATTTGGCATGATGTTTGAAACCGAGGAGTCAAGCAAACGCAGGTTCTTATTCTAATATAAGAAAGTCCAACTTTAGTTTCTAATACTCCTCGTATAGTCGATGCTTAGTACCTACGCTATAATGATAAAACATACTTTTACTATGATTCGATGATGCATAACCTTTATTGGTCATGTTTATAGATACATGGGCACAATTGTAGGCATCAGTGATTATGATCCTCCAAGATGGCCTAATTCAAAATGGCGAAATTTGCAAGTAAGTCAACTATAATTCATTTTTGTTCTTGAAATTCTTTGCATTTAGTAACTATATGGCGACGCAGTTCCCTTGTGCCTAATCTTTGCAACTCATATAATTGTCAGGTAGAATGGGATGAACATGGTTATGGAGAGAGATCTGATCGGGTCAGTGTATGGGAAATCGAAACCCCGGAAAGCCTTTTTGCTTTTCCTAGTGCAGCTTCAACTTTAAAACGACAGTGCCTTCCTGGATATGTAGGTAAGTTTTCATCTTTTCCTAGTGTAGCTTCAACTTCAAAAAGACAGTGATTTTGGGTAAAGATCCAAATCACCCTGCATGAAAGACAAAGTCTTCGTCTTTTCTCACCGCCAGTTTTATGTTCTTCATCTTTCCTCTTTAATTCTTTCATATTAATTTGATGAAATTTGTTATCTAATAATTTTCTAATGTTTGATTGAATGAGATTTTTCTCTATAAGTTGTCACAGATCTAACATCATTGTCCTTTCGTCGTGCACTTTGATATAGTAAGATCCTGATTGTCCTTGTATTTTGTAGGTCCTGCAATAAACAGGCATCTAGGAAATCTGAAAACTTTACCGAATCCAACCAGCAATGGGAACATCCATCCACAAAACTTCGCCGGCATTGGTCCTGAAGAATTTCTTAGGTTTCTCGATAAGTCATGTCATCCTAACTACAATGGTCTGCTTGGGCACCATCCATCAATATATGCCAATATATTGCAAAATGCCAGAAGTAATGAATTTTACAGAAACATAACTATGCCAGCTTTAGGGATGACAAGAAATTCTACCAAGCAAGTAGTCGGTACAGCAGCAATTCAACAGAAACAGCATTTCCGTCTGCAGCAATCGATGTTTGTTTCTGGCAATGTAATGCCACAAGAACATAGTTCTATACCCCACGGCGTTGAATCAGATATTACTAGAACCAATGTTACTTCGCAAGTCTCAAGCACTGAAGAAGCCCTTCCAGCAGAAGATGAACAAAATTTTCATGATCATGATGCAGAAGGTGTGAATCCAAATAACCCACAAAGGAGTGAAAGTGCATCGTTACATGAATCCGTTTGTCAGCAAGTGATAGTGTCAGCGGAACCGACTGTTGAATTGGAAGAGAAATCAGAAAACATCTTCAAAACAGATTCCGGTGACATACTCGAATGCCTGGAAGAGTTTGTGAAACATCAAAATGAAGAAAATTCAACAGGTTCAGGCTCTTTCAGTGATCACGGGAATGCTGATCATGTACCCGTAAATCAAGATTTACAGGTGACAGAGCAAGGTCATGGTGAATTTGTTCATCAGCAGCATAATGAAACTTTAGCATCGGTTTCACACGGGTTCGATGCAACACAATCATCAGACATCACTAACTTAAATAACTTATTTCTGCATCATGACTACCCGCATCATGTCTCGGGCCATGATGATTGGATGATGCAGCATTCCTGTCTGCAACCCTTCGTAGGTTCGTCAAAGAAACTGGAATTTCCTTACATGAGCATCAAGTCAGATTCCTATGTATCTTCTACCGGAAATGGCACAACTTGCTCTACGGATGTATCTTTTATAGCCGATCCCCGTGCTTTTGAGCCCATTCAGACATTTCAGCTTCCATGCATTTCAGATTCACAGACCCCTCAGCGCTTCACGACTAATAATCAAGAATGTTTAGCCAATCAATTTAACTCCATTGATGATGAGCTAGTCGTCCAAGGTATTTTATCATCCGAGGTTCAAGGAGAGTGCAGTATCATGCATGGTATATCCAATTCATGTGGGATAATGGACTTATCGGAGGAGAGCAACAACCAGAGCAATGCAATTAGCAATCTTCATGTTCCAAATATGGCCATAGAAGGCCTGAATAACTTGGGGTCTTCAGAGTTTCATATTCCTCCAGTGATGCCCCTTTGCAATTTCACTTCGAATCATGAAACAAGGTCTCAGATTACTTCATCAAGAATGACAGATTCAGCCTTTTCTCTACAAGACATCCCTGACAGCTCCGCAGGGACTTCATCCGGCAGCATGGCAGCGAACGATTACAACCTGTACCGAGGATCTAGGAAGCAAACATGTCATCAACCTTTAAGAACATATACTAAGGTGAAACACTAAGTGCTCAAACCAAACTACTAAAATCCTAATGGACCTTTTTGTCTTCTCCCTTACATATTATTCATCTATGCTGAACAGGTTCAGAAACTTGGATCGGTTGGAAGGTCCATTGACGTGATGCGTTTCAACAATTACCACGAATTGAGATTGGCCATATCATGCATGTTTGGATTAGAGGGACAACTGGATGATCCACGAAGCTCTGAATGGAAGCTTGTGTATGTGGATTACGAAAATGATGTTCTCTTGGTTGGAGACGATCCATGGGAGTATGCACTCTTCAATCTTTCTCTTGCAACCATCAATAGTTACTAATCATGCTAAAATAAATCACTTTTTTTTTTTTTTTTTTTGCATTCTCATCACTTCAGATACTGATCATACACTAGCTATTGTTACTTTTAATTGCTCAAGCATCGGATTATCGATACCTTTATGTTCGGTTCATGAAATATTCACACAAAAGGATTTAGTAAATGAGTTAATGCTCATATGAAAAAATATTCACCTGTGTGCATGTAGGGAGTTCATCAACTGTGTTAGATGCATCAGAATTTTATCACCTTCTGAGGTACAACAGATGAGTGAGGATGGTGTGCCGCTTACGGATGGCTTTGCGTAAACCATTGAGCAAATGGATGTATATCACGCAAAACATCAGAACCAGAGCTTGACCATGCTTCGCAAAGCAAGAGTGATCATCTAACTTAATAGGATTTTTTTCTTCATCCATCTTGTATATTATTGTATTTTTCCCCCTAGGTTTAGGGCATGCCTGTTGGAGAGATTCATGTATTGGTGTATGAATGATGGTGAAATTGTATGGACTGGAGACTTGGTGATGATGTTAGTTTAAGCACTGAGACTGCTCATTCCTGAGAAGAAAATTGAATACATCTATGGAATGATGTCGTCGAGTTTAGAGATGATTTTTACAGTGTTCTCGCCCAGTTTGCCTTGATTTTCTATGACCTAGATCTTCAGTTAGGTCGTCTCAATTTTTTTTAGTTAGGTATCCAATTTTTACGATCGGATTAACTCTGGAGTGATTGGTTTGATCCTATATTCTTCCCACCAAGACGATCCAAATTCAAAAAGTACAAAGTACGATCATTCAAAGTCTCAACATCACCAATAATTCGAGCACTATTAGTTTGCAACTATTTCTACTCGATGAATTAGATAATATCGAATTTGAATCGATCAGTTTAGTTATATTAAAATTTTTCATCGGCTACCAGGATAATTCGATAAGTATTTGTGGCGGATGACCTAGAAGTCCAATATGGTTGTATGTTTCAAATTTGGAAGAATTTTTTTTATAAAATGCGATGTAATTAAGGATCGAACCGAGATGTCTAAATGATAACTTGATGTCCTTCCGCTACCAGGATAATTCGATAAGCGTTTGTGGCAGATGACCTAGAAGTCCAATATCTCGTGGTTGTGTGTTATATTTGGAAGATTTTTTTTTTATAAAATGCGATGTAATTGAGGATCGAACCGAGATATCTAAATGATAACTTGATGTCTTTCAGCTACATTGTAATCCCAAGGGTATAACTATCTCTATCTTGTTCCTTAAGAGGTGGCAAAAGGTAATTCGCTCGCCTTCAGCGCCCCGGCTAACTCATTCAAGGGTCAATACAAAAAGAGATAAATCACGGGGGTTACCAGTCCGGATACTATGGCTAATGCATGAGGAGGGGAGCACACTGACTTTGCCAGGTTTTAATCCCCAGACCTCAAGATGATAATATCCATATACTAACCATTAGTCCACCAGTCCATCTCTTGGGGGTCTATCTTGTTCCTTATGAAAAAATGATCAACGAAGTTGAGTAACGTCAAATCTCGGGTGACTGGTTCATCCCCACGAAAGTTTTCCACTGACCGTCAGGATAAATTAGGAAGTGTTTGCTGCGGGCGGTTAAGAAGTCCGGCGTCTCGGGTTCGTGTCCTATTTGGAGAAATTTTTTTTACAAAATGCAACATAGTTAGGGATCGAATCGTGAATATCTGAGATGATTAATCGCTCTTCTGTTGTACTATAACAATGATTGGGAGAGCGAAAACCATAATGAATGACGTGACACCTTGCATGCACGATTCCCAACGGGTTCACCGTGCCCCCCAGGGTATAGTTTGATTGAGGCGGCGGCTGAAGGCCGCCGATGGTGTCCAAGCAATAATCGGACGTGTGCATGTAAAGTGCTACGTCATGCCACATCATTCACTATAGTTTTCACTCTCTCATTTTCACTCTCCCTATCATTGCTCAACCCCGAGAGCCTATATTGTTCCTTAAGATGTTGGACCAGGTAGCAGACGAACCTGGGGTGACCGGCCCGACTCTACGAAAGTTTCTCACTGGTCACTAGGGTAAATCGGGAAGCGCTCACGGTGGGTGGTCTATAAGCCCAACGTCCCAGGGTTCGCGTCCCATTTGGAGGAAAAATACCTGCAAAATACGCCGTAGCTAGGGATCGAACAGTGGATGCCCGAGATAGCGACTAGTCACCCTACCGCTGTATCATAGCCCAGGGGTCTATCTTGTTCTTAAGGAAAAAAATGATTAATGAGGTTTTTCCAACCTTGGGTGACCGACCCGACCCCACAGAAGTTTCCCATTGGTCGCCAGGGTAAATCGGGAAGAGCTCGCGATGGGCGGTCTAGAAGCCCAGCGTCCCAGGGTTCGCGCCCCATTTGGAGAAAAAAATTCCTACAAATACGCCATAGCTAAGGATTAAACCGTGGATGCTTTGAATAGCAATTAGTTGCTGTACCGCTGCACCATAGCCCCGGAGGTTATCTTATTCCTTAAGAAAAAAAATATTTTTTTTCTATCTTGTTCCTTAAGAAAAAAAAATGATTAACGAGATTTTTTCAACCTTAGACGAAACACAATTATGCGATGAGCGTGGATCGAACACGCGACCTTCAGATCTTCAGTCTGACGCTCTCCCAACTGAGCTATCCTCGCTGACAAACTATTTGGGTAAACTTTTTATAGTGACTGACCTTACCGTCGAAACGACCCCATATTCAAAAACCCCCTAAGGGATTTTTGGAGGCACGATTCCACTAGTTGATAAGAGGTTCCACTGTCAAGACAACATCTCAGTCAACATGCCTCTTAAAGAGGGGACTTATTTGTTGCTAAGAGAACTCAACCCGGAACCTCAGTCAACACGTGTCTCCATGCTTACCACTTGGATAAGTCACTTTGACAACATTTTTAAAATTGGGGTGAGAGAGGAAAAGATAGGTGCAACACGAGAACTTCCCGGGGGCCACCTATCCTAGTACTGCTCTCGCCCAAGCACGCTTAACTTCAGAGTTTTGATGGGATACAGTGCATTAGTGCTGGTATGTTCCTTAAGAAAAATGATTAACGAGATTTTTTCAACCTCGGACGACCGACCCGGTCTCATGGAAGTTTCCCACCGGTCGTTAGGGTAAATCAGGAAGCGCTCGTAGTGGGAGGTTTAGAAGCCTAGCATCCCAGGATTTGTGCTCCGTTTAGAGAAAAAATTTCCACAGATACGTCGTAGCTGGGAATCGAACCGAAGATGTCTGTGATAAACACTAGTCATCCTACCGTTGCACCATAGCCCCGAGGGTAGGAAAAATTCTTACAAATACATCATAACTGGATATCGAATCGTGGATGTTTGGGATAACGATGATATACTCCTTAAGAGGTTATTGTTGTTGTTGTTTTATTTATATTAAAAAGAGTAATGAATGAGACAGTGAATTTGGGACAGTGAATGAGACAGTGAATGACGTGCAATTATTGTGTACACGTCCGATCGCCGATCGGACACCACCGATGACCTCTGATTATCGTCCTGAATCAAACTATACCTTTGAAGGACGGTAAACTCGTCAGGATCGTCGGCAACGGTGAACCTATCGAAATCGACGGTCAATGATGCGAGATCGCAATTGTGGCGATCCCCGACGGGTTCATTGTGCCCCCCAGGGTATAGTTTGGTTCGGGGCGGCGGCCGCCGGCCGCCGGTAGTGTCCGATCGACGATCGGACGTGTACACAATAATTGCCACGTCATTCATTGTCCTATTCACTGTCCCAAATTCACTGTCTCTATCATTACTCTATTAAAAAAATACTTAATAATTCAACTCATTCAAATCAACCGAATCTTACCGGCCTCACGTACTGAATGATGCCATTTATTTTCGGAAACCCCTAAAAATAGTAAAAAATAATCAATTATTAATGAAAGGCGCGTCCCAATTCCAGCGGCGCAAAACGGAAGCCGAAGTGAAACACGTTAGGGTTTGGATCTTCCCACTCTCTCCCGAAACCCTCTAGAAGAGATCGTTCTCGCAGATACCCCCTCCCTTTCTTCATCCTCCAGGCAGGAATCGTTGCCTTGCTGGGAGCGGTCTGCTGCTCGTTTAACGTCTTCTTCGGGTTGTGTTGCATGGCTGGATTGAAGCAGTTGAAGAGGGTTTCGTGGGCCAGAGAGTTGAATCAGGTAACAATCGAACTGGATCCATCCCGACGCTATGAATCTCCAGGAGTGCGCGATTTCTGCTGGTCTTGCTTTCGGCTCGTTGATTGCTCGCCCTTGCCCTTTCTCGATTATGACCTAGTTTCTTGTCGTTGGGATTTGGGTATCGACAGTGCCGATCGGCGCAATGTTATGAGTTTTTGTATTTCTGATTTCGAAAGTCGCCGTGTTTTTTGAATCTGTTGCTTTATTTCGTGTGTAGTTAAAATTGCCTGGGTTGGGTTGGTCGTTAACTCCTCATTTACTTGTTTGGTAAGATTTGGACGAAATGTTTAGCAGGAATTGGATGGAGAACTGGCAGTACCAAATATTGTCTCTTACGAACAAAGGAATTAACACGGATTCTATTATCAGGATTAAGAATCGACATGGATATCAAACTAATGAATGTGACTTCAGTATCAACTAACAATTGAATGTTTATGTAGGTTCCAATTCTTCCTGTCAATGTTGTTCGCAACTTGCAGTGGAGCATCAAGTAATAAATAACAAACATTCCCAACTTAAATGATCCTGGTGATGTGAAAAATAATTAAAATACTGTCCAAATGAAAGCCACAAATTATTGTTGTTTACTTTCCCACCCTAAAGAAGTCCCTTGAAGCTAGTTTTTAACAAAGATTTACCTTGATCACATTCACAAAAGATTTTCCATATAAGGAATCTATTACATTATGGGATGCACATACTCATTGCTCATAGAACATCACTTTACTTGAACGTCTTGATAATGATCAACTAAAATGATCAAAGTGAATTTAATAAGCATATTTCTTACTAAACTTGTTTTCTAAATCTTATTTATATTTCCTATATGTTTTTGCTCATTTTGTATGCTAGTGTCTGCTTATTATTCAATGTCTGAGCTAAGTTTCAACAATTAGATGTACAATTTACTATATAAGTATTGACAAGCCAGACATGACATGGTTGACATAAAAGAACTAGCATACTGTTCTATTTAGAAAGTTTAGTTGCTAATTATCATTTCAGCAAACCAATAAATAGTTTCTTAAAATACTAATGCAAGAACATGTAATACAAGTTTACCAATTAGTTATTTGATCTCTTCAAAAATTAATTTAGATTTGAGGTTTTGTTGATTTTATGTAATTAATGTGTGATGATGTGGTTCAGACAGATTGCTCTAAACTCAATGCTAACTTCATCTTAGATCTTTCTGAAACATAATAATCCTGTACTGTTTGGTAAACTCATTTACCAAACATGAGAGCAAGTGACAAAGTATTATGTCTTTCTTTTTGGACATCTTTGTTTTTTTACATAAAAGTAAAAAAAATAAGAGCACTGACCTTAATTAGAAAATTGCTCGAATGGACCCTTTCAATTTGAAAAATTCCCAAATCAAGTCCATTCCACTTTTATTGTACCAAAATACCCTCCCAAGCTATTTCACCAATTAACTTGATTCAAGAATTAAACTATTTGCTAAAATAACTTGTGTAACTGAATAATTTCCACTTTTTCAAAAAAAAAAAGAAGATAAAATCGATTCAAGTCGATTGGTGTTTTTCTTTTTTTTTAATTTAAAAAAAGAAAAATATTTTGCTAATTTCAGTTCATCAAGTTTCTGTCCATCATGATGTTTCACCAAACAAGTTAACAAAATGAGTTTGATTAATTTTACTCGTTTTAAAAAATATTTTAAAAAGTTACCCATAGAATTAATTTGATGATTACCCTTCGATAATTTTTTTTCCAATTATTTTGGTTCTTCAAATTGTTTCAACAAACAACTTGTATTTCAACTTGCTGCAAAATAACTTAAATGAAATTCAGTATTTCATTAAAAAAAAAGTGACAAACGCCCATTTATCTTTAGTGGTATTAATTTTTATAATTATAAATAAAGATCGAACTGTTTTCACTGAACAACTTGGTGGAATGAAATTATTTAATAAAATTTCTTTTTAATATTTTAAAAATATATTTCATAGTATTTCACCGAACTATTTGATTCAAGAATAAAGCTATTTAGTGAAATAACTTGTGTAACTGAAACCATTCAATTTTTTTTTCAAAAAATAAAATGAAAAATACATGATAATTAAGTTGTTATTTATTTATTTTTCATAAAAGGAACACTTTTCTTATATAATTTCAGTGCATCAAGTCGTTTGACCATACAACTTGTTAGAATGAGATTGATTAATTTTGCCTTTCTAAATTTTTTTAATGAAATCTTACCCATAAAATTAAATGGACAATTGCCTCCTTTATAATTTTCTTTTCTGAATTATTTTGGTACACCAAGTTATTTCATCAATCAACTTGATTATCAAGCTGCTATTCAAATTTAAAAAATAATAATAATAAGACTTGGATTACCTTGGTTGCTTGAATGAGCTTCCGCGAGCGCTTTCCGATTTATCCTAGTGGCCGGTGGGAAACTTTCGTGAGACCGGCTTGGTCAATTCAAAGTGCTAGATACCTGGATTATCCAAAATAAGTAAGTAATAATAATGATAAGACTTGAGCACCTTTTTGAGTCTGGTGTGTTTTTTCTTTATAAAAAGACTTTTTTTTCTTCTAATGACAGTCAATCAAGACATTTTACTAAACTACTTGTTGGATTGAAATAAACTAACAAAAAATGTAAAATAATATAATTAACTATAAAATTAAATTGGTATTTTCCTATTTTGTATTTTTTTAAAAAAAATCTTCCAGCCACTAATGCTGTTCTAGGAAATAACTTGATCCTTGAATCAAGTAAGAATCATGTTTTTTTGACAAAACAGTGGATGGTATTTTGGTCTAGAAAAATGGGATGAGCTTGATTTGGGCATGTTGCTCAAATAGTAATGCATACAATCATTCTACTCTAAATGCTTTGCCACTGACAGCACAATCTGATCTTGTTACTAGCATCCATAAGAAAGTTTAAGAAAGTAAAATAATCGATTATCTCGAATATATTCTTTACATGCCTAGCTGCCAGCAATTCTCATAAGTGGCAAAGCTGGAAAATTGGAGCATTTTTAGTGGACACATACACTTGTAGTATGAAATGGAAATTTAATCTGTAATGAAGTTTAACGAATGTCTTACTGAAGGGAAAAAGGAGTATGGATCTAATCTTATAAGATGAAATCATTTTTTGTGCCATTGTCATATGTTAGGCATTTTTTTTTCTTCCAGATTTGGATTAATGATTATTCTTGTCCAACATAAACCAAATTAATAATAAACGTTAGAGAAAATCGGACATGGATTGCCTATGATGCCATTCCGGCTTCTGTATGTTTTGCATCAATGGTTTGTTATTCATTGGAAAGATAACTTCAGTGTTGCTTGATTTTTGAAAGATTTTCCTGAGATTTTAAATGCCGGTATTGCTTTTTTCATTTAAAGAATACACAACTTATAGAAAATGTTTTTGTAGTGGATGGATAGGTACAATAAAGTCACTGAGATGATTACTGAGAATTTAGTTGTTGGCAATGGATTTATATCGAAGTGTAACTGCATTGTTGTTTGCTATTCACATATGTGAAATATCTGCCATTTTAATACTCCAAAGTATTTTGCTGTTTGATTGTTATTGAATTAATTTTTATTGCATATGCATCAAGTGTACACGGAATAACACTGGTAATTCAGTAACTGTTCCAAAAAGTAACTTGACATTTGCAAGACAAGCTAATACAGTCATGTTAAGGAAACTCTCAGAGATTTATACTTGTTTTCGTTCATTCATACCAAAGGAATTGATCTTAGATGAAAACTAACAATAAGAAGCCATGAGCCATATTTTTTAGGATTGGCTATACGAATTTGATCCCATTAGTCAGTCTAAGTAAGATTGTTTCTCTAATGATATTCAGATATTTAATTTTTCTATCCCTCGCCATTTTAATTGATTTACCTTGGTATGCTTCTAATTTGAATGTTATCGAAGTTTTCACTCAACAACTGGTGAGATTTTGCGCACACAAACCAGATTTTGATGGTTTGTGCTGGTTTGGAAGTATTGATAAACACAGTCTCATGCCAAGACAGTTTAAAAGACTACATTTGGTTATGTCTTCTTGTAAAATAAAACTTCATTATTCAGCTGAGCAATAAATCCACTATCTGAATGAGCTAGAGACTTGAAATTTTCTCTTCTTCAAATTTGTCAATCATTTTAGTTTGTACTAGTTTTCTTGCGTCACTAATCCTCTTGGTATCTTTGTAAATCCCAAACTTGGCCCATATCTGTAAGATCAGGATGACCTGCTTTTACTCACTCCTCTTTTTTTATCTAGCTTAATTCTTCATATGCGTGGCGATCATCTTTTCAGCTTGTTTGTGCATGTATGAGGAATATCTTTCCTACAACTGAGCTTGTACTTTTCCCTAGGATTTATTTTTTCTCCATATGGAGTTGAACTAACATCAATTTTTTTTTAAACTATACACATTCTTATATTAAATATATCAGAGCACAATAAAATATACTATACCGCCATTGAGAATTGCAACAAACCATGACTATTTAGTGAAACCTTATTAACATCTAAAGCTGAAAGTTGACAAAACAAGTTAGTGAACACAAATGTGCAAAGTATGCATACAACAAAAGATGTATGCAAGTAACTAACTTGCAAACGCAAAAATTCTCCGTCTCTGTGAGCATTACCTCAATCAATGAAATAATCTACAACCAAAAGAAACCTATCTTGCTACGAACAGGAGTTCACTAAATGATAAACTAACTAGCATCAGTGTGGATCTGTAAGTTTTATTGACTGAATTTTTCGTTTGCATGATCTCAATATGATTCTTCAGATGATAAATTTATTGCTACAAATTACTAGGTTAATTATGATTATTTCTTCCTTTTGAATAACAGGTAAGATTATTTTTAGCAGAGGATGCCCCTGCTCTCTCTGGATTGGGGGCCCAAGACAATCTCCAAGCAAAGGGTTCATGGTTATTGCATTCTTCCAGCATCAGCAATGATGATTCTTCTCTTCCTCCAGGCTTTGAATCACCTCATCCTGCATATCAGTTAGGATCTCAAGTCACACAAATCCCTTTGGCCGAGTGGAAATGTCCTCTCAGAGTACGGAATAATCTGTTCAGTTTGCATTTCATGAAACATTTATATTTAATTTTGTTACATGGAGAGGCTTGTGACATCGCATGTGCTCATCTGGACTTTCAATTCTAGATACTTCTGAGTCCAAAATGGTTAGTAGCTGCTGGAGCAGAAAGTGAGGAAATTGCTATACAGAATCAAAGACAAATAAGAGTGCTTGAAGCAATCTATCCGCGTTCAACTTCTGTACCGCCAAAGTAAGTTAGCTTATTAATTGTTGAATGTGATTTTAATACCTTTTACCAACCTCTATTTGTCACCTGACTCCAAACAACAGTCCTTCAGTTTCATCCGAGGTGCAAGATTCATTTTGCGACGCCTCCCAAACACCAACCATTCCTATAACTGCTGTTGAAGATGAAGATCCATCAGAACAATTGGAAACTGGATCCTCATTCGGTCAATTCCAACGAACAAGTGCTCAGAAATTACAACAATATGATATTCCAGATCATACCTCGGATACAGAACGCTCCCATGGTGATGCTTTGCAGTCTGCCCCTGCCCTAACCATAGCTCAGGGCGATAGAGCTGCTGCTAGGATCTTAGGCAGCACAGAACCTGATGTTGTCGCAGCTGCTTCTGCTGCATTCACAGCAATAATGAAAAGCAACGAGCAAGGAAGCATGATCGATCGTGACCTTCTGATTAGTATCCTCACCAATCCTAACTTAGTGGGGAAGTTGGTTTCAGAGTATGGAACTCCTAAAGAATCTCAGCCTGCTTTGGCTTCTTCATCCGTCTCATTCTCGCATACATCTCTCTCAGTCCAACCCCCAGCTCACGCTCCTTCAGGAATTCCTTCAATAAGTAATCGTGCACCTTCCCTGCCAGGTTATGGAACTCCACAAATGTATCCTATGCCAAGTTCCTTGCCGCCCCCAATTATGCATCATACTCTACCATCCCTTCCTGCCCCTTCAATCCCTCTGAAACCTATGCAGAGCGCTCAAGCGGTCGTTAGAGATGCAAATTATCTGAAGAGCTTAGTCCAGCAACATGGCGGTGAGAAGCCAGATGCTGTTATGGTGGCTAGGAATGTTGTTAATCTAGTAAACTATGGCCCCGGTCATCTAAGAGAAGTAAGACCTAAGATCCCTAGGCCTTGCGCCTTCTTCAACACGCCGAAAGGGTGCTGGCATGGTGCAAACTGCTCATATCAGCACGATGCTTCTCTACTGCCAAGAACTGAGCAGCCGAGAGGACCAAAGAGAATTAAGTTAGATGGAGGGATTGTTAACCGGAACTAACGTGCTCGCTTAATGTTCCACATTGAGGTTGTGGTTTTTTTTTCTTTGCTTCATTATGTTCATTCGTCTGCTCACAAAATGCCTGTGCGAGTGCTGCTCATCGCCTTATGATCCAAAATATTGTTGACAAGAATTGTGAATTTGTTAAACCTCCTCATGTGCAGGTGAACTCTGTGAACTCCATAGTTAAAAAGGGTTGATTAAGTGATATCAATATTCTAGAAGACTGGGGTTTGAAATTTTGGTTAAATCTGTTTATGAGCTTAGATTTCTACTATCTAATTATATTCATATTTATCTTTTGAGCGAGTTAAAGTCGAGTTCAATCTCTAATTGGTGCACAATGCAGCAACATGAGAAGCGGGGCCATAGTGATCTTCCCATCCAATGGGAACGTACGTAGAGGGACGAGTGGGTCCTTTGGCTCTATACCAATAAGGGCAGTGCAATAGATAGACGGTTGTAAATGTTTCTGATCGTTGTATAAGAGTCTATGCGAGACGGGAATGACGGAAAAAGAGGTAGCGATGCTGCTTAGGATTTTTATCATGGAATTAAAATCACTGTTTCTTTTCTGGATTAAGATCAACTGTTTGATTGTGGATTGTAATGGAATAAATCTTCTGAATTATAAACGAAGTTATTGGAAATATTTTCTTGATGAAGCATCATATATATCAAGGTTATAAGGTAATGCAACAATATAAAACCTTGCATTGAATGAAATTATATTTGTTTACAGTAGACAAATGCACAAACCCTAAAACAAATCAAGAATGTTGGAAGCAGCTAGAGCTCCTAAAACAGAGTATGGTTTAGGGTTAAACCCTAAACCCTAATTAATTTGCCGTAAATGGTACTGGATGGTTCGTGTCTTCATCAAGACTACTTGTGAAGCTAGGCCTTCTACAGCTGCTGGAGTACTGGGCAAGCAGCTAGAGTTCCTGAAGCTGAAAATTAGCTGCATATACAATGAATTTATCGCAACCGAGCTCCGGAGATCCTGAACTGGAGAGGTCTTCTGCAGAACTTCTTCGGTCTCGGCTCAAATGGTTGGTAGGAATGAGCAATGGCAGGCTCTGCAGGATGATGCGACCCTTCCAGATTAAGAGGCTCATCAGGTTGATGCTCTGCGAATGTTGTCTGTGGCTTCGATGGCTTGGTTTGATCATGGAGTAGAACTCTTTTAAGGCGGATCTTGCCATTTGAGAATGAGCACGCCTTCCACTTCCAGATTTCTTGCCTCTTCGCCTCTGCTTTTCCTTCAATCGATTTGACGGCGTTGTCACGGCCATCGTCTTCCTTCTCCTTCACCGCTTTGCCGGCGTCGCGATGGCCCTCGTCGGCCTTCTCGACGCGGGGAAGTGCGGCGAGGAGCATCTGTACGATCTTATCCTTCCGGATCCTGAACTCGTCCGGGTGATTGGAGGCGGCGTCGTGGATGGCTTGTTGGATGACGTGGAAGACGTCCGGTTCGCCGGACTCCCGGAAGACCTCCCGCCACTGGTCCAGTGTTTTGGCCGAGGAGATCGCCATGGAGAAGGATGGAAAACGGGAGACTGATCCGTTTAAGATTGTCGAATCTTTAATTACTTAAATATATAATATAACAAGATTGTTAAAACTTTCCTTAAATGCATTGGTTAAATATGGTATAACTAAAGGAAGGAGGCATCTCTGTTAGGCTTTAAGATTAATGTTAAATATTTCCTTAAATGCCTTAGACACTCGCTGCCCAGCATCTTCAAGTACTCCCCTTGATCAATGCACCAATTTGTTTCGCTCGCTCGACTTAAACCTTTGACTTGATAATTAACTTTAAGGTATAAATAGTTATCATTTTAACAGATTTCGGTTCTAATTATATTTACTAAGATTTAATTGCAAGACTCCCAATTCAACCTCTCGCTCAATTTCTGGGTGACATTGGAACTGAACATAAATATAAATTTATCGTATAATTTGAAAATGATCATCAATTAATCTTATAATTTATTTTCCTTTGTATAACTTGAAAATAAACCATAAAAAAAAAACTTACAGTAAATGCAATCAATTTTTTTCCCTATAATTAATTGTAATGGTTGGCGTGTTAATGAATAGGTATCAATCTAAGTGCCTAGACAACATTGAGATTGACATCAATCTCATGGTCCATGCATCTAAAGCATATTTATCTTTCATAAACTGAAATAAGAATATGGGATTTATGACATAAATATAGTATGATTGTGTTCATAATTATGGTATAACATGGTTCATGGTTTCAGGAGTGGATTTAGTGTGTCTGGGGTCTCCTTACCGGTTAGCACACGTAATATTACTTGATTTAGTGAACATAAATGTGCAAAGTCAGACCAACAAAAAAAATTTGTGCAACAGAATTGATTTGAATTAAACTATTTTTATTATCATATCTTTTGAAAATGATTTTACAACCGCTCTTGTTGAAGAGCTTTAACATCGATTTGAATAGACTATTATGGTAAACTGCTCTGAATGATTCCACTATTAAAAACAATATTGAAGCTCCTGATATTAAGTACTTTTAGCGCAATTCTATATCAAACACGGTTATTAATCGTTTATATTGTTTTAACTTTTAAGATTAGTTTGGTAACTATTATTACTAAATAATTTTAACATGTAAAATGCTATTATAAATCATTTCTATTCCTCTAATATTTTAGAATGAGCAATGATAGGGAGAGTGAAAACGGAAGAGTGAGGAATGAGCAATGATAGGGAGAGTGAAAATGGAAGAGTGAAAATCATAGTGAATGATGTGGCATGACGTGGCACTTTACATGCACACATCCGATTATCACTTGGACACCATCGGCGGCCTTTGGCCGCCGTCCCGAATCAAACTATACCCTGGGAGACACGATGAATCCGTCGAAGATCGTGCATGCAAGGTGTCACGTCATTCACTATGGTTTTCACTCTCTCATTTTGACTCTCCCAATTATTATTCTTTTAGAATTGAAGTTCACACTGCACATATTGTATAATTTTAGAAATGATTTGAATAAATCACTACTGTAAATCACTCTTAATGATATAAACTATTAAGTAGTAATCTTTCAAATTTTGATATTTGGTAGTCTTACCAATTGTTCTACGTCAAACGCTATTCCTATGGATTTCTATTGCTTTAACATCTAGGAGTAGTGCTCAAACCGACACCTCCGTTGGCACTTGCCGACCCAAATCGCCACCACCCGAGACATGAAAAATTTTCTATTGATTTTGTTGATAAAAATGAATGAATTATAAGTTAAATATTTTTATCAAATAAATTTAGTTGATAGCTAATCGAATTTGAAATTTATCAATATTTTTTTAAAAATAATAATAATTAAAGTGTACCATTAATTTAATTTAATTTAATTTAATTTGGTACTTATCAAATTTAACTTTATTTAATCAATTTAAGATATTTTGTATGTCAAATAAATTACGTTTTAAATAAATAATAAAAACTTAATTTTATTTATATCCATTTTCATTCTTTTCTCATTTTTTATTTATGCTAAACAATATATTCTTAATTTTATTTATCTCAATTTTTTCTTCTTTAATAATCATTTTCCTTAAGTTTTTTCCCTTATATTTTTCCCCTAAACCCATAATTTTTGTCCCAAGCTTCACACATAACATTTTCGCTTTCATCTTCCTCTATCATCTAAACCCTAAATCTTATTTTAGAAATCTTTCCTTTTTTTTTGCAACTTCGAACCTAAATCTCATATTAAAAACTTTTTCTTTTCCTCTATTAACTCCAAACCCCTAAATTTTATTCAAGAAAAAACTATCTCTTTTATTCGATTCTAATTATTCTCTGACACAACACTATTAGAATATATTGTTGATATTTTTAATTAATATTTTTTAAAAAATATTATTATTATGACATTAATTAAAAATCATTTATTAAAAATAAAAAATTATATAAGATTATTTATAATCAGAATATCAATAAATATCATTATTATTTATAGTGAATAATTATTTTTAAAATATATTAATCTTATCATTTTTTTCTCTTAATTTTTATGTTTATTAGCCTCTAATAGTAAGTAAAACCAACCTAAATTTTTATATTTCCTCTTTCCAACCGGAACCATAGTCATTCCCACATATAACTCTAATCTTATATTCCTATATATAATCAAAATTATTTCCAGGACCCACACGTTGTTGATAATTATATAGTAAAAGAAAAAAAATACTAATTAGTTATTAAATAATTAACTAGCATATGGAATTATTTATTGACAAATGATTATAAATTAATTAATAAATAAATATCTCATTTACTTTTTTCCCCCAATTATTAAGAATAATAATATAGCAAAATAAATTATTGATTAATTATTAAATAATTAACTAGCACATAAAAATATTAATAATTGTAGTCTAATTGATTAGACTATTAAGTTCTAGTTCTGGGTGCTTGAAATGTTTCTATGTGCTTGGACTTCAGACGCCTCTATTTGGTTGAGGTGCTTGGACTTTAGGCGCCTCTAACGAATAGAGGCCCCTGGATCATTCAGGACCGTTAAACATTCGTTGTGCAGACCATTGCGACGTGATAAAACTTATTCGCATTGAGTGTTTAGATTTGTCACGTCAGTAAACAGTCACTTTTGACCAAGAGGCTATAAATAGAGTCCAGAACTCAATTGTAAAGAATAACCACCAGTATTTCATTTCTGTATTCATTTCTGAGCTGTTAAAGTGTGTAAGAAATTTCTCCGCCTTTAACAAAATAGATATTGTTAGTCGAGCTTCATTGCCTTGGATTAGTAACTTTCCCGATTACAAACCAAGTAAATCTCTGAGCCTTTTTCTTTTATGTTGTTATTATTTTATTCGATAAACTAATCTGATTGTCCTTGCTAAGTTCAAAAATAAGAGATTTGGCTAACATTAATTGTAGGGCTATTTATCCTTCTCTAGCCGGCCAATCTGGACCTACACAAACTGCACATATTGTATAGTTTTAGTACTGATTTGAATAAACTACTATTGTAATAACTTTTAATAATATAATTATTAGAAATAATATTGAAAATACTGATATTGGGTACTTCAGTAGTGGTTCTGTGTCAAAGCTAGTACTAACAGTTTCAAAGTAGTTTTCAAATAGATATCTAAATCGGCACTTCCCAGACCTTGATCTCTACCACCAAAGACACGAAGTATTTATATGTTTTTTATCATATATACGATCATTCCATATGAACTTTTTATTGTATATGCAATGATTTCGTCGATGCTAAAAAGAATTAATTATCAATTAAATATTTTTGACCAAATAAATTTACTTGATAACTCATCGAAGTTAAAATTGATCAATATTTTTTTTAAAAAAATAATAATTAAAGTATACCATATACTTAATTTAATTTTTTAGCTATCAAATTTAACTTTATTTAATTAATTTAAAATATTTTATTTATCAAATAAATTATTTTAAAAATAAATTATAAAAAATAATTTTACTATATCCACTTTCATTCTATTCTTATTTTTATTTTTGTTAAAAAATATTTTTAATTTTATTTATATAATTTTTTTATTTCTTATATTTATTTTTCTTAAGTTTTTTTTCCCTTGAAACCATAACTTTCATTCCAGTCTGCATACATAATCTTTGTGCCTTTATCTTCCTATATCCATCATCAACACCCTAAATCTCATTTCAGGAATCTTTCATCTTTTTCTTTTCAATTTTGAACCTAAATCTCACACTGAAAATTTTTTCTCTTCCTTTATATATTAACTCCAAAATCCTAAATCTTATTAAAAAACCTTTCTTTTCTTTTATTTGATTCTATTTATTCTCCGACGATGCACTATTAGAATATACCATTGATATTTTTAATTAATATTTTTAAAAAAATATTATTTTAAATATTTTATAATGATATTTATTTAAAATTATTTATTTTAAATAAAAAATCATACATGAAAATATTGTGGGCATTTGGTCTAGTGGTATGATTCTCGCTTAGGGTGCGAGAGGTCTCGAGTTCAATTCTCGGAATGCCCCCTTATGAATATATAATAATTTTAAACTCTGCCTATGATGACCTAGTCATAGTCGGTCTCAAGTCAGGATAAAGGAGGAGGGTTGCATTATAATGAGCACTTGAATTGATTCATTAAATCATTATGTTAATGCTAGTGCATTGCACGATCTAACATCGG
Organism: Boesenbergia rotunda; assembly: GCA_024364735.1. Classification (NCBI taxonomy): domain Eukaryota; kingdom Viridiplantae; phylum Streptophyta; class Magnoliopsida; order Zingiberales; family Zingiberaceae; genus Boesenbergia; species Boesenbergia rotunda. Next base: position 35,139 of record JAGFNQ010000686.1, on the reverse strand, counting down.
GAAGGACCACTACATCTTCAGAACTCGGTGTAGTGCTAAATATACAAGGGTTCGCGTTGCAGGTCTGACATGACAGTGGAATATAGGATAAATGTAGGTAGTGGATATGATAATTAGGAGACAAAATGAATAGGCATGGGTATTTTTTTGTAGATAGTTTTTTAAAAGATGAAGTTGTTAGAATGGTTAGAAAGGGAATAAAATTATAGCTCTCAAGATAGTAGTGAGGAAAGAAGCTGTGAACGTAATTAACATATATGCACCTCAAGTAGGATTATATGAAGAAACTAAATCAAGATTTTGGGGGTAATTTAGATCAGGTATTACAAAACATTCCGCCAAATGAAATGATTTAAATAGAAAGCGATCTTAATGGACATGTTGAAGTAAAGAATATGAGAGGGTGCAAGGGAGTTATGAGACTTTGCGATAGCATATGACCTTATACTAGTTAATATATTTTTTAAGAAAAAAATACTTGGTCATATTCAAAAGTGGGAATAAAAATCGTAAATTCTTTTTTATGGTTAGGAAAAAAGATACGAAGATTTGTAAAGATTGTAAGATCATCCATAGAGAAAGTTTAACTACCCAACATAGATTAGTAGTGTTAGATATGCGTCTTAATCATAATATCAATAAAGAAAAAATATACACGACTTATATAATTAAGTAGTGGAAGTTAAAGGATAGAAAGCAAAATATATTGAAGGAGAAGGTAGGAATACAAGCATTAGATAAAATATATACAGTAACTCTAATATAACATGAGCTAAGATGATTCAAAGTTGAAAATAGTAACTAAAAGTGTACTCAGTGAGTCAAAGATGCATGCACCACCAAGTAAGGAATCTTAGCGGTGGAATGAGAAAGTACAAGAGAAAGTGAAGGAAAAACGAATATCCTATAAGGAATTATATATTTGTAAGAATGAGGAAAACTTAAAAATGATACAATAGCTAAGAAAGAGGCTAAGAAAGCAATGAATGAAGCAAAAAATAAAACTTTTAAACAATTATATCAAAACTTGGATACAAAAGAAGAGGAAAAAGACATTAATAATATAACTAAAGCGAGAGAGAGAAAAACAAGAAACTTTAGCCAAATAAGATATATTAAAGATGAATGTAAAAGAATACTAGTAATTGATAGTGAAATAAAAAAAAGGCGGAGGATTTATTTTCATCAACTTTTTAATAAAGATTTAGGGGGTCAACTTAACTTAGGCAATTTAAGTAGTTCAAATGAGTATAGGAATTGTAATTTTCATCGTATAATTCAAACTTCAAAAGTAGAACAAGCTTTGAAAGGGATGCAAAATGGAAAAGTTGTGGGACTAGGTGATATCCCAATAGAGGCATGGAAGTGCTTAAGGAAATAAGATATTGAATGACTTACAAAATTATTTAATATGATATTGAAAATAAAAAAAAAACCTAATCAATGAAGGGTATGTACTCTAGTTCCCTTATATAATTAAGAACAAAAGAGACATACAAAATTGTGCAAACTATAGGGGTATTAAATTAATGGGTCATACTATGAAACTTTGGGAAAGAGTAATAGAAAAAAGATTAAGGAATGAGACCACGGTGACTAAAAATCAATTTGGGTTCATGCCTGAAAGGTCGACAATAGAAGCTATATATCTTCTTAGACAATTAATTAAAAAATATTGGGAGCAAAAGAAAGATATACACATGGTATTCATTGATTTAGAAAAAGCTTATGATAGAGTTCCAAGAGAAATTATATGGAGAATTCTAGAAAAGAGATTCATTAATATAACATATATTGATCTAATTAAGGATATGGATAAAAATGTAACGACTAGATTGAAGACTTCAGGCGGATTAACTAAAGCATTTCCAATAAGGATAGAGTTATATCAAGGATCAGCTCTATGTGTCTATCTTTTTGCACTAATCATGGACGAACTCACTGGATACATTTAAGGTGCAATACCATGGTGTATGTTATTTGCAGATGATATTATTTTAATAGGCAAGGCACGTGAAGGAGTAAATGCTAAACTAGAATCTTGGCGGGAAATACTAAAAGTGAAAGGTTTTAGGCTTAGTAGAGTAAAAATAGAATATATAAAATTTAAGTTTTACAATATTAGATGTAATAAGATAATTATTTTAATAGAAGATGATGAGTTGTCTAAAACTGAGAGCTTTAAGTATTTAGGATTATTTTTGTAAAGTGATGAAGGGATTGAGAGAGATGTCTTACATAGAATACAAGTAAGATGATTGAATGGAGGTTAGCGTTGGGTGTTTTATGTGATTGTAAAGTACCTCAAAAACTTAAAGGAAAGTTATACAAAATGACAGTTAGACCTGCTATGTTACATGGTGTTGAATGTTGGACTATGACTCAAACACATGAGTAAAAATGAAAGTTGCAGAGATGAGAATATTAAGCTGGATATGTGAACATACTAGGATAGACAGAATAAGTAACGAGAGCATTAAAGAGAAAGTCAGAGTTGTATCTATTGAGGAAAAATTTCGAGAGATGATTTTGAGATGGTATGGACATGCACATAGACGACCAATAGATGCCCCTGTTAGGCGATGTGAAACTATGATAAATATGCATAGTAGACGAGGGAGAGGAGTTGAAGGCCAAAAAAGACTTGGTCAACAATAATAAAACAAAATTAATTTTATTTAAATATAGATAATGATATAATAGGGAACAGAGCCCAATAGATAGAATGATTCATATAGCCGACCCCATGTAGTGAGATAAGGTTTGGTTGTTGTTATTAGATTATTTATGATAAGAATATTAATAAATATCATTATTATTTATAGAGAACAATTATTTTAAAACAATATTACTCTTATTATTATTTTTTCTTTTCTTTTGTCTTTATTAGTCTCAAATTAGGAATCAAAGCTAACCGAAATTTTTATATTTCCTCTTTCCTACCGCAACCCAACCACTCTTATATCAAGTAAAACTAACCTATATTTTTGTATTTCCTCTTTCCAACTTCAATCGAAACCAAAGTCTTTCATACAGATAACTCCATTAATCTCATATTCCTATAGGTAATTAAAATTGTTTCTCGGACCTAACATCGTTGGACTTATTACGAATAATTATATAGTAAAAAAATTATAAATTAATTATTAAATAAGTAACTAACATATGAAATTATTTGTTAGTAAACCATTATAAATTAATAAATAAATAAATATCTCACTTACTTTTCTCCCAATAATAAAATAATAATATAACAAAATAAACAATTTATTAGTTATTAAATAATTAACTAACACAGAAAGTATTAATAGTTATAATCTAATTGATTAGGATTAAATTTTAATTTAGGAGATATGTGTCATGCCCCGAGACCCAGGAGTCGCTGATCCAATAGAAAATCGGACAGCACCTCCCCTGTCCGGCGGACAATTTACACATACACAGAACATAATAGACATCACCACGCAGTTTAATTATATATATTTGGCCTCAGGCCTAAAAATCCAGACATAATATAATCATAACGCAAGGTAACTCATACCTGACTGCGGACCGGTCCGACTTACGACGAGACAACCAATACACAAAAACAAACCCCTTAGGGCACACGACACATATGACATATACAAATCACTAAACGGAATATAAAACAATGCACTACACAGGATAAAACAAAATCCTACGGTCGCCATGGGTAGGGACTGGCTGTTGGGCTCTTCTGGCGACTCCAAGTATCTCAACCTGAAATAAAAATATATGGCAACGGTGTGAGTCCATAAACTCAGCGAATACCCAGCAGATATGTATAGTATGTTATAATAACAATAAGCATCTACGTCAATACAGTCTCATATCAACAGTATGGAAAAACTAGTACTGGAAATACTGAGGTAGATACATACCAGAATCCAGCTAACCTGAAAAGATGATAATCAGTAACAAGGGAATATCATTAGACATATAATCTCAAATAACAAGTCTCCAGTATATGCGATGTCAAACAAGTGCAGCAAATAAGTGCAGCAAACAATGCACGATGCAAAGTATGCACATGGAACAATGACATGTGTCACCCCTGACACCAGACAGATCATCGTACACCTGTCATAGGGACGTCTGAACGGGTAGGGCTCTGACAACTGTACACCCTGCCATCACTGCTCCTGAGTGACCGGGTGGACAGGATGCTGGTGGAGACTCCGCTCCGACCCCAAGCAATGGGGGAGTCAAGCTCTCATCTCCTCGTGGCTCAGTACGAGAAGGGATCCCTGCTTGCTACCACGCTCGCGCTCACCCTCCTCATAGTGGCCGAACGGAGCAATACAGGGCAAATGCACACATCTACGGTATCCACTAACCCATGAGTGGCCGTGTGTGCATGTCATGTACCGGAAGACGATTAGGCTCAACCACAAGGGAGTCGCTGATCGCCGGCATGCAACAGTGCAAGGATGGTGTATGATAGATACACATACATAATAACTCAGGGATAACTAACAAGTATCCAGGACAGGCATAATAACTCAGGAATAACTAACAAGTATCCAGAACAGGCATAATAACTCAGGGATAACTAACATGTATCCAGAATATGCATAATAACTCAGGGATAACTAACAAGTATCCAGAACATGCATAATAACTCAGGGATAACAGACAAGTATCCAGAACAGGCATAATAACTCAGGGATAACTAACAAGTATCCAGAACAAGCATAATAACTCAGGGATAACTAACATGTATCCAGAACATGCATAATAACTCAGGAATAACTAACAAGTATCCAGAACAGGCATAATAACTCAGGGATAACTAACAAGTATCCAGGACAGGCATAATAACTCAGGGATAACTAACAAGTATCCAGGACATGCATAATAACTCAGGGATAACTAACAAGTATCCAGGACAGGCATAATAACTCAGAGATAACTAACAAGTATCCAGAACAGACATAATAAACAAGGCTAGCGTATAATCTTACTGCTATCTATAACCAACCATGCATAGTAATATGACAATATGCAAAAGATAAGTCAAAGGGTACCCGCATCCAATGTGAGATGCTCGTATCAGAAAGAGAACCTCCCATCTGATAATCAGCAAGGCTAAATCCAATCAAGCTCCTGTATCAAGGATGTATTTAATTAGCTATTTGCAGAAAAATGATTAGCTAATTATTCCCTAAACCAACTAGGGTTTAACCTAATGGCTCCCTTTCCATTTAATTACGTCAAATTAAATGAAAATGTTCTTAATCACGCCCACGTAATTAAGGTTTAGATTTGTTTCCAAGCTAAACCAATTACAACCTCAAGATCTTCAAGTTCAGCAAACTAAGCTCACGATAGTCCAACTCAACATTGTTAATCTAAACTCATTATACATACAACTAATCCGGAACCCGAATCATACACATATCACGCATGCCAAATAGGAAGAACCAAAGGAATAACCAAATCCAATCAACTGAACACAACAACCTCATCCAAACAAGGTAAACCATTTAAATGCAATCCCAAAACCAACCCACCGTTGATCAAAGGTCAAGAGCCACTCATACAAAATTGCTATGGGTCACACTAATCCATCCCTCAAGAAAATCAGATCCGAAATCAGAATGAAATCATATCATACTCCAAGATTAAACCAATACCAAAATAGGATTCTTGAATAAGAATAAAATCCCAACAATAATCGTACAATACCAATTGGAATTCAACCATCCAACTCCCAGTCAAGAGTGGTTCCAATTCAAGGGAATAACCTATACCCCAATCTCAGAACTTACCATTACTAACAACCCAATGAGCTTCTATCCATCATGCTCACAACAGCAGTTTCAACCTAGAACAAATCTGAATCAAAATACAATTCAAATCTCAGATCGCACCACAAGGCCAAACCAACACACAACCTCCACACATGCCAAAGGAAAGAATCTCAGATCAAAGAAACAAGAAACAATAAAATCCCTAACCAAGATAGAGACGATCCCATCCATTTAAAGCTCACGGCACAATTGAAAACCAAGGAGAGTAGGCTGTTCATTCAAACTCCAAGATCCTAGAACTGAATATTAACAATAAAGACAGACTATCCATGGATTTCCTACTATCCCTATCAGACTACTCAAGCTCACGGTGATACCATCACCCTAACAACAACCAAACACAATTTCATCCAAAGCATAAGTTAGGGAAACCAAACTCAAAACAGCCATCAAATTCTATCACCAATCGACAGTAGAGAACCAAAATCAGATCGGTTCGATGATCCAAACGAGAATTCTGGAACACAAACAATACTCCCATCTTAAACCCCAACTAAACAGCTCATCACACGAGGGAACCCAGTCCCGAACATAGAGATAGAGCAACAAAACCAGAGCATTACTAAAATTGTACCTATCCCAAAACAAAACAAGTGTACTATTCCTATAGATCTATCAGAAAAACAAAGCATTCCACCCATCAAAGTTCACGACAGCACATGAACAACCAAAAATCCAAACACCCAAAATAGAAGGAGTCTTACCTTAACCAGTAATGGCAGGACCCCCCCTGGTTCAAATCGGCACAATTCAACAGCCTTGTCACATCCCTTATCAATTAGGGCAAATCGCCACAGGTGTGCTCTCCTAGCAACATTGTCACAAATCAATCCAAGGGAAGAGGAAGAGCAAGGAAAAATCCGCTATCCAAGGAGGTCCTTACTTGTATTCACGTTGCTAGGATGATCTCTGCTCAGATCTGATCAAGCTAGGAGCCCCTCTAATTTCCGATCGACCAGCTACGCCCTCCCTTCCTCGCACGTGCCCTAAATCGTCGTGGCTCGGCCGGAGAGGAGTCGACAGCGTCCATGTGATCCCGAGGGAGGAGCACAAGAGAGGGAGGCACGGCAGTGGATTCGGGCATGGCAGAATGGCTGCGGCATCGGGTTTAGGGCACGCGACGGAGATGGAGAAGAGAAGATCGGGTCGGTTGCGACTTTGGCGACGGCTAGGGCACGAGGGGAAAAGAGGGATCGGCTTGCTGCTAGGTCAAGCGAAAGAGAATGGAAGAGTTTATAAGGGGGGGCTTTTTGTAGAAAAGTCCCTCAAGTTTTCAAAATCCACATCATGCTCTTGGGGTAGAGGTTTTTGACAGTTTTAACTCTCTAAATATGTGTAATCCACATCGTGTCTCTAGGGTTAGATATTTACCCTTTCGTAATTTAAGAGTTTACCTGTAAACCCTTGATAAGTTTTACATTTTTACAATAAAGCCCCTTAGGCTCCTCCCGTAGGCCGGAAACCCTAGACTCTATCCGGAAAAATCCCGAAAAATTTTCTGGTCCGGATTTTCAAATTGCCGTAGTTTACATTCTCCCCTACTAATAAAAATTTGGTCCCCAAATTTCATCATTCCTCATGCGGCACTTACTAGCAGCTAAACATGTCCGTACTCCTCATGAGTAATCACTTCGTCTGATACCTTAAAACTACACTGCTACGGGCCAACCGGAGTTATCAATCCAGAGGTTATCATCCGATAACCAAGTACATCAGAACAACCCTTCAATCATCACAACTGTCCAAGGCACTCAATCCTAAGATCATTGGCGTCAAGTCTATACTTCGATCCACGAACGTAATACGTTCAAAGTCATGAGTATCACCCACGTATCCTCAAGGCAACAACATCCTCCAATCGTCACAAGTCATATATATGTATATATATATCCTCCAATAAACCGTCAGAAGGTAACATATAATGTAAAGATTGTGTCAACATGTCGTACCATATGCTACCATGAATAACAAACTTCCTAAATAATCAACCACCAAAAGATCATTTATCCACTTAATGATACATCAAAAAGCTACAAATCCAGCAGGACCATATCTACTAATAGTATCCTCAAAGCACAACATATCGTAGAGATTCGTCAATCTCGATCCACCTCTCAACACCAACGAGATAGGCCACGGTGATACCAATCTTATCATCCGGTGAACTATTAGGTCCACAATGAAGGTATAATAACCGAAAACCAGTGGGCATCCTTAACCTCCTGATTAATATCCAATATCTCACCGGAAGATAAGGATACAGCTAACTCCACATCCTCCGCACCCTAACGAGTCATATATCCCGATGCATCATCGAGTTTATCCAACCATATACACCCATCTATGAGTCAGAATCCCTCATAGAGTAGTGTAAGAACTAGCGAGTCACACCGACCGTCGACTCGTAATCCAGTACAGTCCAATTCCTCCACTCCAAGGTCAAAACCCTATAAGGTCCTATTCCATAACAAGAAGATAGAGACATGCTATCTCTCAGGAGTATCTCAACATACTCATGAAGCAATTCCTTTATGCCCTCACAGGTTGTCCTGAATATCATCTAACCAAAATGTGGCCTAGTTCTGTAAGTGATTTGCCTCCGCGCCAATCATAAGTCCGTAGATACCCTTTTAGTTATTCAACCAAGTACAAGCGGTAACCCATAAGTGTCAAGCAACTAGCTTCACACTTTTCTATATTAGCCCAAATCATCTATCAACATGTACCTTCTAGGTCAACTACCAAGTACAAGTGATCCATGGTCAAAGTCTCCAAGGAACAGATTGTATCAATCCTCTACTAATCATAATAATATGTAGCTAATGCTACCCTACTGCATCAATGCAGATCATGTACTCAAGACATGACATCTAGATTATCTGTCCAGATATACATAACATAAAAAGATTGCAGCTCCAGGAGTTAAAGTGAATTGATCCAATACTGATCAAGCCAATTACGGTAAGCATCCTAGTCCTCACGTAGCTAATAGTAGCTAGTACAAATTCTAATAATAATAAGGTCTAGGAAAAATCAAAAATCCTTAACCTCCAATATCTTGTTGACAGGTTTGACCCTCGTCTTCCAATCCGTATGTCGATATCACACAAGAATCAATATTTTTCACATTTAGACAAGTCCGCAACAAGCTAACAAATCTCCTTCATAGTCGATCCTGACCATGATTACTATAAACTGATTCTATAAGTCATCAGATCTAACCAAGTTACCAGACGGGCACAAGAATAATAATATGATCCAATAACATGAGAGAAATTTCTAAATCATACCTAAATATATAGGAATGCTAACATAATCCAGTAACATAAGGGAATTACTAACCATACCTAAATATACAAGAGTGGTAACATGATCCAATAACATGTGAGAATTTCTAAATCATACCTAAATATACAGGTATAGTAACATGATCCAGTAACATGGGAAAACTACTAACCATACCTAAATATACAAGAGTGGTAACATGATCCAATGATATAAGAAAATTCCTACCCATCCTAACTAGGATAAGGAATACAAGAGATCAGAAAAAATACCTGTCGCCAGAAGAAGTTCCATCGCGCCAAGTCCCAAACAACCACATCGAGAAAACTACTCCGAACAAATCCGACAAGACTCGTAAAACAAGTAGACACCGTAAATCCACAAGTCCCGAAGGTATCCGAAACCTGAGCTCTGATACCAAAATAAATTGTCACGCCCCGAGACCCAGGAGTCGCTGATGCAATAGAAAATCGGACAGCACCTCCCCTGTCCGGCGGACAATTTACACATACACAGAACATAATAGACATCACCACACAGTTTAATTATATATATTTGGCCTCAGGCCTAAAAATCCAGACATAATATAATCATAACGCAAGGTAACTCATACCTGACTGCGGACCGGTCCGACTTACGACGAGACAACCAATACACAAAAACAAACCCCTTAGGGCACACAACACATATGACATATACAAATCACTAAACGGAATATAAATCAATGCACTACACAGGATAAAACAAAATCCTGCGGTCGCGATGGGTAGGGACTGGCTGCTGGGCTCTTCTAACGACTCCAAGTATCTCAACCTGAAATAAAAATATATGGCAACGGTGTGAGTCCATAAACTCAGCGAATACCCAGCAGATATGCATAATATGTTATAATAAAAATAAACATCTACGTCAATACAGTCTCATATCAACAGTACGGAAAAACTAGTACTGGAAATACTGAGGTAGATACATACCAGAATCCAGCTAACCTGAAAAGAGGATAATCAGTAACAAGGGAATATCATTAGACATATAATCTCAAATAACAAGTCTCCAGTATATGCGATGTCAAACAAGTGCAGCAAACAATGCACGATGCAAAGTATGCACATGGTGCAATGACATGTGTCACCCCTGACACCAGACAGATCATCGTACACCTGTCATAGGGACGTCTGAACAGGTAGGGCTCTGACAACTGTACACCCTGCCATCACTGCTCCTGAGTGACCGGGTGGACAGGATGCTGGTGGAGACTCCGCTCCGACCCCAAGCAATGGGGGAGTCAAGCTCTCATCTCCTCGTGGCTCAGTACGAGAAGGGATCCCTGCTTGCTACCACGCTCGCGCTCACCCTCCTCATAGTGGCCGAACGGAGTAATACAGGGCAAATGCACACATCTACGGTATCCACTAACCCATGAGTGGCCGTGTGTGCATGTCATGTACCGGAAGACGATTAGGCTCAACCACAAGGGAGTCGCTGATCGCCGGCATGCAACAGTGCAAGGATGGTGTATGATAGATATACATACATAATAACTCAGGGATAACTAACAAGTATCCAGGACAGACATAATAACTCAGGGATAACTAACAAGTATCCAGAACAGGCATAATAACTCAGGGATAACTAACATGTATCCAGAACATACATAATAACTCAGGGATAACTAACAAGTATCCAGAACATGCATAATAACTCAGGGATAACAGACAAGTATCCAGAACAGGCATAATAACTCAGGGATAACTAACAAGTATCCAGAACAGGCATAATAACTCAGGGATAACTAACATGTATCCAGAACATGCATAATAACTCAGGAATAACTAACAAGTATCCAGAACAGGCATAATAACTCAGGGATAACTAACAAGTATCCAGGACAGGCATAATAACTCAGGGATAACTAACAAGTATCCAGGACAGGCATAATAACTCAGGGATAACTAACAAGTATCCAGGACAGACATAATAACTCAGGGATAACTAACAAGTATCCAGGACAGGCATAATAAACAAGGCTAGCGTATAATCTTACCGCTATCTATAACCAACCATGCATAGCAATATGACAATATCCAAAAGATAAGTCAAAGGGTACCCGCCTCCAAGGTGAGATGCTCGTATCAGAAAGAGAACCTCCCGTCTGATAATCAGCAAGGCTAAATCCAATCAAGCTCCTGTATCAAGGATGTATTTAATTAGCTATTTGCAGAAAAATGATTAGCTAATTATTCCCTAAACCAACTAGGGTTTAACCTAATGGCTCCCTTTCCATTTAATTACGTCAAATTAAATGAAAATGTTCTTAATCACGCCCACGTAATTAAGGTTTAGATTTGTTTCCAAGCTAAACCAATTACAACCTCAAGATCTTCAAGTTCAGCAAACTAAGCTCACGATAGTCCAACTCAACATTGTTAATCTAAACTCATTATACATACAACTAATCCGGAACCCGAATCATACACATATCACACATGCCAAATAGGAAGAACCAAAGGAATAACCAAATCCAATCAACTGAACACAACAACCTCATCCAAACAAGGTAAACCATTCAAATGCAATCCCAAAACCAACCCACCGTAGATCAAAGATCAAGAGCCACTCATACAAAATTGCTATGGGTCACACTAATCCATCCCTCAAGAAAATCAGATCCGAAATCAGAATGAAATCATATCATACTCCAAGATTAAACCAATACCAAAACAGGATTCTTGAATAAGAATAAAATCCCAACAATAATCGTACAATACCAAATTGGAATTCAACCATCCAACTCCCAGTCAAGAGTGGTTCCAATTCAAGGGAATAACCTATACCCCAATCTCAGAACTTACCATTACTAACAACCCAATGAGCTTCTATCCATCATGCTCACAACAACAGTTTCAACCTAGAACAAATCCGAATCAAAATACAATTCAAATCTCAGATCGCACCACAAGGCCAAACCAACACACAACCTCCACACATGCCAAAGGAAAGAATCTCAGATCAAAGAAACAAGAAACAATAAAATCCCTAACCAAGATAGAGACGATCCCATCCATTTAAAGCTCACGGCACAATTGAAAACCAAGGAGAGTAGGCTGTTCATTCAAACTCCAAGATCCTAGAACTGAATATTAACAATAAAGACAGAATATCCATGGATTTCCTACTATCCCTATCAGACTACTCAAGCTCACGGTGATACCATCACCCTAACAACAACCAAACACAATTTCATCCAAAGCATAAGTTAGGGAAACCAAACTCAAAACAGCCATCAAATTCTATCACCAATCGACAGTAGAGAACCAAAATCAGATTGGTTCGATGATCCAAACGAGAATTCTGGAACACAAACAATACTCCCATCTTAAACCCCAACTAAACAGCTCATCACACGAGGGAACCCAATCCCGAACATAGAGATAGAGCAACAAAACCAGAGCATTACTAAAATTGTACCCATCCCAAAACAGAACAAGTGTACTATTCCTATAGATCTATCAGAAAAACAAAGCATTCCACCCATCAAAGTTCACGACAGCACATGAACAACCAAAAATCCAAACACCCAAAATAGAAGGAGTCTTACCTTAACCAGTAATGGCAGGGCCCCCCCTGGTTCAAATCGGCACAATTCAACAGCCTTGTCGCATCCCTTATCAATTAGGGCAAATCGCCACAGGTGTGCTCTCCTAGCAACACTGTCACAAATCAATCCAAGGGAAGAGGAAGAGCAAGGAAAAATCCGCTATCCAAGGAGGTCCTTACTTGTATTCACGTTGCTAGGATGATCTCTGCTCAGATCTGATCAAGCTAGGAGCCCCTCTAATTTCCGATCGACCAGCTACGCCCTCCCTTCCTCGCACGTGCCCTAAATCGTCGTGGCTCGGCCGGAGAGGAGTCGACAGCGTCCATGTGATCCCGAGGGAGGAGCACAAGAGAGGGAGGCACGGCAGTGGATTCGGGCATGGCAGAATGGCTGCGGCGTCGGGTTTAGGGCACGCGACGGAGATGGAGAAGAGAAGATCGGGTCGGTTGCGACTTTGGCGACGGCTAGGGCACGAGGGGAAAAGAGGGATCGGCTTGCTGCTAGGTCAAGCAAAAGAGAATGGAAGAGTTTATAAGGTGGGGGGCTTTTTGCAGAAAAGTCCCTCAAGTTTTCAAAATCCACATCATGCTCTTGGGGTAGAGGTTTTTGACAGTTTTAACCCTCTAAATATGTGTAATCCACATCGTGTCTCTAGGGTTAGATATTTACCTTTTCGTAATTTAAGAGTTTACCTGTAAACCCTTGATAAGTTTTACATTTTTACAATAAAACCCCTTAGGCTCCTCCCGTAGGCCGGAAACCCTAGACTCTATCCGGAAAAATCCCGAAAAATTTTCTGGTCCGGATTTTCAAATTGCCGTAGTTTACAATATGAGTTCAAGTTCTAATATTAACAAATTTCTTTTAATATCTATATATCTATATCAAATGTTAAGTTAAAATCTTTATTATTGTGTTATAATTCTTTTTGATGTGTGTCAAAGGGGGAGAGAGTACTACCGGGATTGCGAACAGGAGTCGAGATGGGTCGAGGTCGAATGTCGTCGAGTTCCAGATTCTCAGAGGTCAAGCAAAGTCCTGGTCAGGGATCAGGCAACGAAGACTTAATCCAGGGGACCGAGCAGAAGACTTTGCCGAGCGAGGATCGTGGACAAGAGTCGAGACGGGTCGAGGTCGAACATCGTCGAGTTCTGGATTCTTGGAGGCCGAGCAAAAGTCCAACCGGAGGTCCCGGTTAGCAAACTTCTCCAGATTGGAGTAGGCGAGGATGCACTCCCCGGGAAAGGAAACAGTAGGTGTTGGTTCGACCTAGGATTTCATTTGAAATCCAAAGTCAAAACCAGACAGCTCTGCTGTTAATCATTAAGGCTAAGGATTATTTGTCTTGTCTTGTGTTTGTTTGTCTTGTAAGAACTTAGAGTTGGATGCAAGATAGGAGAGCAGATACAAGAAAGTAAAAACCTGGGAAAGAGCTCCCAGGCTCCTTAGTATCTCTCAGGTGCCTGAATAGCCTTTCAGGCGCCTGGGAGGCAGGTCTTATCCTTGCGCTGAGTACGCCAATGCGGATCAAGTTTTGACCGCTACTAGGGCGCTTGAATGGCCTTTCAGGCGCCTGAATAGGTGTTATATAAAGGGGTTGAGTGCAATAGTTCAGATTATCAACTTACACATCCGCTCACTCATTCTGTGCAAAGAAAAAGTGCTGAGATGAAGCTCAGCGACCAAGGAGGCTCCAGGAGGAAGTGTGCGACGCTTCGGAGTTCCAGATCGGTCAGAATCGTCATCTGCTAGTTTGGTTTGCTTTTACTTATAGTTGTAATTCTTTGTATTGTTATGCTTATATTTAAACTGTAAGACGAGTTTCTCTGCCTCCGAAAATTCCGAAAAGGAGACCACTAGTGGGCGGGCGCTACCCATAATTAGGCCTTGGACGTACTGACCCGGGGAGGGGGGGTTGGGAACCAAGTAAATCCCGCGAGTTCTTATTATGTTTATTTTTATTTTTATTTTTATTATTCTTCTGCTACTAACCACCCTGAACTACAAACTCCTCCCAGGCCTGATCGATGCTGAGGAAGCGAGGTCGACCTCCGGCTTCAACACTCCTACTCACCGAAATTGCTAGAGTGCCCCGTTGAAGCCCTGCTTCAGCCGTCTTAGCACTTGGTCGGCCAGAAGGTCACTAAATTTCTCAGACTGGAGGAACTTGGCCATGAACGCCGCCTCTGCCTCCACCTGCCGGGACTCTTCGTCAGCCTTATAGGTCTTCAATGCTTCTGAGGCCTGGTCCCGGGTAGTCTTCAGCTCGGCTGCCTCGGAGGATAGTTGGTCCTGAATTGCTTGAGCTTCCTCGAGCCGCTCCATGATCGCCTGGAGTTGCGACTTGGCCCGTTCCAAATCTTCTCGCAGAAGGTGGAAGTCCTCTGACAGCTTCACCTCCCGTTCTTCAGAGTGTCATTTCTCCTGAGCCAAATGACCCACCTCCTAAGTAAGGGTCATTGACTGCTCTGATAGTAGGCACTCCCAGTGGCAGACACTGTACAGGGAGGACTCGGAGGCCAGCAGGGAGTCCAAATAATTCTCCACTTTAACGCGAAGACCCCTACTGACCTCTGCCTGCATCAGACCTTCCTCGCAAGCTCGGAAAACCTCCACCTCTAATTCATCTACTTGTTGGCGCAAGGCGTCGATCTCCTGCTCGGAGGACAGGCGGCTACCCATGATAAGACAGTCAGACGTGACCTGCCACAAATAACAAGAGTTAGAAGAGAAAAGAATGGTAATAGGGAAACACAAGATCTTTACCTTGAGGAGTGACTCATGCAGACTGGCGAGTAACTCAGCCGAAGCGCCTGAGGTCCTCCTCTCGTGGCTTCGCAGCTCCTCGGGGAAGACGTGTCTTCTAAGCGGCAGACGGGCTAGATGCTAGGTGCTTCGAGCGTACTTCAGAGGGGCCCGGGATATCCTCTTCCCTGCTGGATGCTCCCCTAGAAGTATGACCCTCTGCTGAGGCCTCCTTCAGCTCCACTGGACGAGGGCCTAGAGAGACCGCCTTCTTTGCTGCCCAGACCTTCTAGTGTAGATACGCGCTCATCAGCCGGGGCTTCGTTGATTCTACCCGCTTACCTTTTGAGTCTTCATAGGCGTCGGCAAGGGAGGCAACGACAACGAGGGGCTCCGCAGCAAGAGAAGGCACCCGTCGATAGCGCTTCGAGAGGGGGACTGTGTCCTCCTCCTCGATGATTGTCGGGAGGGGGGCACCGGAGGTGCACGTAATCTCCTCCTCCGAGGGGAAGGAAGAACTGGCCACCTCTCCTTGACGTCGTTCTGTGGCAGAATGAGTCGCCTGTGCCCCGTCGATTCTTCCTCTGACGGAAGAACTCGAGGTGCAAGTTCTTTATTACCGCCTACCGTCCCAATGGGAGTGGGGGAAGGATCAGCTCCCTGAGAATCAGGCAACTCCTACGTCTGCTTCGAGCCTTCAGCCGGGTCGACCACCGAGGTGGTGGGAGCTGGAGGAGGGGCGAGGGTTTGTTCGTTGGCCAGCTCCCAATTAAAGAGCTTGCTCATCGCCCGGGACAGTATGACGTTCTCTGCAATATAGAAATAATAAAATATTAGTTAGAATCAACAAGTGTTTAACAAAAAGTTGAACTTACTAAGGCTATGGCTAAGGCTGGTGGCTTTGGAGCTGACCCCAGCCCGATACAGTAGTTCTTCACACTACACCAGGCTGCGACCGTGGAACTCCATGCCGGCCAGGACGCTTCTGGCCCACTGATACCCTGAGTCTTGCTTGAAGTCGCCCAACTCCGGAAGAGGGGGTAGGTCTTCTCTCCAGCGAATTGGGAAAAGGGGCACTCGAAAGCCTAATGAAGAAAAAATGCTCCTTCCATCCCTTATGGGAAGAAGGCAGGCTTCCTATGAACTTATGGCCAGGGCGAGCAGTAAAACTGAATGCACTCTGGAGGCTAAGTTTGGGAGGAATAAGAAATTAAAGAAGCGAGGGGTCAAAGATATATTGAAGAGTTTGAAGAGGATAAACGTCCCACCCATTTGGGCGAAGGCGTTGGGAGCTATCTGGTGTAATGGGATGTCAAAATAATTGGATATGACCATGAAAAAAGGGGAAAGAGGACATTGGAGGTCAAACTTTACCTGCCCTAAGAAAAAGGTGAAAACCCCTAAGGGAGGTTCCACTGGGGATTGGTCTATCCTAGGGACCTCAACCGCTAACTCCCCGAAATGCCATACGCTTCGCAGGTGGCTCTCAAGGTAGCGGACTTAATCCTAGATGAAGTGGCTTCGTACCACTCCAAACGATAAATCCCTTCCTCTTCCGATTTCTCCTTCCTACCCTGGTCTCTCTTTCCCTTTCCTTCCTTGCCCATGGTAATGGAGAGGAGAAGAAGGTGGAGATGAATGAGACTTACGTGTGAAAAAGAAGCCTTAGCAAGATGGAGCCCTAGTAACTAGAAAAGGGACGCACAATCTCTGATAATTGGCGTGTATGAAGACGGATGACCGCTTTCGCCTCCCCTTTTTATAGGGAAGAAGCCACCATCGTGCGAAGCATAGATGCACGACGTATGGACGGTAATGATAGCAATCTTGAGGAGTCACCCCTCCCTATGGCCGTCAGTTGGTATGACCCTGCGACGCGTATTAGAAGGAGATCACGAAGAAAAGATCCGGTCACGTGGCCATTAAGATACCCATACGCTCTTAATGGGTGATGGACAACTATCATTGTCGGGCCTTAGAACTTGTAGGGACTTTTGGATTAATTCAAAGGACCGCCTCAGGCCAAGGGACGAATGTTTTGATTCCTCAGACCCGACAAGTCGCCAAGATAGAAGGAATGGTAATATGAGCCCCGCAGATACTCAGCTTCCCCTCATTGTACCACCAGCTTAATCAGTAAGCCGCATTTCCTTCGATTAGAATTGAAGGGGGGACTTGTGATAGGGATGAACATCCCAGGGTGGACAAGTGGCACGAGGAAGCTACGTGGCACGGTCTGTCGAACCAGAACTCCGAGGTCAAATCGACAATTGGGTTCCCGATACTACCTAAGGAAAATAGAAGAAAGCCCCTGAGGTTAGACTAGGAATCGGGCTCCTAAGACTATCTCAGGAAAATGGATGAAGGCCCCGAGGTCAGCTCGGGAGATGAGACTCCGAGACTGACTCGAAAGAGTGGAGCCCAAAGATCAACATAGGAGTAAAAAAACCCATTTTCAAGTAGTCGTTCCTCCTTCCATAATAGGAAAGTCATCGAATAATTATTGTCCGCAACGCACGGTAATTAAGGCCTTAATGATCGCAGCGACCGTTACCAAAAGATAGAATATCTATCAAATAACCGATGATTAAGGAACGTGGAGGAGAATGTGTGATATAGACCCTAGGTATATAATGTAGGATCGGGTTGGTCCGACTAGAGGGGGGTGAATAGACGGGAAAAAAAATTATGAAAGTGGAGGCACTGGTCTTTAAAAAAGAACTTGGTCGCAACTGAGAACGTTGCTTCCAAGGCAGTGGACGCTCAATAAAAATCTTCTTGTGGCGGAGAAGCCTTACAAAAATAGCACGCTAGAGATTTTACAAGAATGAATAAAATGATTGATTTCTAAAGCAAAACCTCTAAGTCTATTTATAGCCTAAGAGAATAAATCTGGATTGTTGATTGTTGATCACTTTTCTCTTGGCCGTTGATCCATGGATGTAATCTGGATGGTTGATCTTGGATGGGATTAAACCGCATCCATTGGATTTGATTAAAGGATAATGTAACATTATTCTTTAAGTTTTAATTGTTTTAATTAAAACTTTATCTTTCCTCGAGATGGCTGTTGGAATCTCCATGTCGCTGTTGTAATCTCTAAGTAGTAATATCGGCAACATTTTACTGCCATCGCCCTTTAGTCCAAATGGTAAGTGGGTTAGTGTGTGTTGTTGAGGTCTCGGGTTCGATCCTTCGTGACACCAAATAATTTTCTCTTTTCTTTTGGGCGCTTGGACTAGTATTTTTGATTCTTCGTCTTCTGGGTGATTTCCGGCCAACCGGAGTTAGGCTCACCCGAACCCGACTCCGACCTTTCGCCCCTCGAGCGTCCTTCTTCCAGGCTTCTCGTCCCTCGGACACCGTGCACGCCCTTCTCGCTCCACCGGTGTACTCTTCCGCAGCATCCGCCTCCCTCGGATTGTATCGAGCCCGTCGGCTCACTTCCCCGCACAATCCTTCTCGTCCGCTACGTCTTACACTCGACTTCCTCCGTACCTAAGCTCCTGCACACTTAGCAGAGGGATTAAAACCAACAGGACCTAACTTAACTTGGTTGATCACATCAAAACCAACTGGGGCACCAACATATAAGATGCCTCGGCATCTAGATAGAGGATAAGCTTTCCGAAACTGATAGAAATTTTGATTCCTCGTTGTGCTCCGAAAAGAGATAAGATTCCTTACTTGAGCGTCGGAGAGGGCTCCATCGGAAAATCTCTCTATGCAGTCCCTTTAACACTCGTGTTAATCTCGCAGGGTGTGGACATCTTCTCCCCGTTATTGTTGTCGTGGGTTACCCTTTGGTGACTCGCTATCCCCGTCGTTTGCTTCTGGAACTATCTCGGAAAAATGGATGAAGGCCCGAGGTCAGTTCGGGAGATGAGACTCCAAGACTAACTCGGGAAAGTGGTGCCCAAAGATCAACATAAGAGTTAGAAAGCCCGACTTCAAGTAGTAGTTCCTCCTTCCATAACAGGAATGTCATCGGATAATTATTGTTCGCAACGCACGATAATTAAGGCCTTAATGATCGTAACGGTCATTACCAAAAGATAGAATATCTATCAAGTAACCAATAATTAAGGAACGTGGTGAAGAACGTGAGTACACGTGTGATAGAGACCCCAGGTATATAAAATGCCTCGACATTCAGGTAGAGGGTAAGCTTTCCGAAACTAATAGAAACTTTGATTCCTTGTTGTCCTCCGAAAAGAGATAAGATTTTTGACTTGAGCGTCGGAGAGGGCTCCACCAGAAAAATTCCCGGTGCGGTCCCTTTAACGCTCGTGTTAATCTCGCAGGGCGTGCACATCTTGTATTAATTGTAGGGCTATTTATCCTTCTCTAGCTGGCCAATCTGGACCTACACAAACTGCACATATTGTATAGTTTTAGCACCGATTTGATTAAACTACTATTGTAATAACTTTTAATAATATAATTATTAGAAACAATATTGAAAATACTGATATTGGGTACTTCAGTAGTAGTTCTGTGTCAAAGCTAGTACTAACAGTTTCAAAGTAGTTTTCAAATAGATATCTAAATCGGCACTTCCCAGATCTTGATCTCTACCACCAAAGACACGAAGTATTTATATGTTTTTCATCATATATACGATCATTCCATATGAACTTTTTATTGTATATGCAATGATTTCGTCGATGCTAAAAAAGAATTAATTATCAATTAAATATTTTTGACTAAATAAATTTACTTGATAACTCATCGAAGTTAAAATTGATCAATATTTTTTTAAAAAAATAATAATTAAAGTATACCATATACTTAATTTAATTTTTTAGCTATCAAATTTAACTTTATTTAATTAATTTAAAATATTTTATTTATCAAATAAATTATTTTAAAAATAAATTATAAAAAATAATTTTACTATATCCACTTTCATTCTATTCTTATTTTTATTTTTGTTAAAAAATATTTTTAATTTTATTTATATATTTTTTTTATTTCTTATATTTATTTTCCTTAAGTTTTTTTTCCCTTGAAACCATAACTTTCATTCCAGTTTGCACACATAATCTTTGTGCCTTTATCTTCCTATATCCATCATCAACACCCTAAATATCATTTCAGGAATCTTTCATCTTTTTCTTTTCAATTTTGAATCTAAATCTCACAGAAAATTTTTTCTCTTCCTTTATATATTAACTCCAAAATCCTAAATCTTATTTAAAAAACCTTTCTTTTCTTTTATTTGATTTTATTTATTCTCCGGCGATGCACTATTAGAATATACCATTGATATTTTAAATTAATATTTTTTAAAAAATATATTATTTTAAATATTTTATAATGATATTTATTTAAAATTATTTATTTTAAAATAAAAAATCATACATGAAAATATTGTGGGCATTTGGTCTAGTGGTATGATTCTCGCTTAGGGTGCGAGAGGTCCCGAGTTCAATTCTCGGAATGCCCCATTATGAATATATAATAATTTTAAACTACGACTAGTCATAGTCGGTCTCAAGTCATCTCAAGTCAGGATAAAGGAGGAGGGTTGCATTATAGTGAGCACTTGAATTGATTCGTTATGTTAATGCTAGAGTTCAATTCTCGGAATGCCCCTTATGAATATATAATAATTTTAAACTACGACCTAGTCATAGTCGGTCTCAAGTCATAGTCATAGTCGGTCTCAAGTCATCTCAAGTCAAGATAAAGGAGGAGGGTTGCATTATAGTGAGCACTTGAATTGATTTATGTTAATGCTAGAGTTCAATTCTTGGAATGCCCCCTTATGAATATATAATAATTTTAAACTACGACCTAGTCATAGTCGGTCTCAAGTCATCTCAAGTCAGGATAAAGGAGGAGGGTTGCATTATAGTGAGCACTTGAATTGATTCATTATGTTAATGCTAGAGTTCAATTCTTGGAATGCCCCCTTATGAATATATAATAATTTTAAACTACGACCTAGTCATACTCGGTCTCAAGTCATCTCAAGTCAGGATAAAGGAGGAGGGTTACATTATAGTGAGCACTTGAATTGATTCATTATGTTAATGCTAGCCTAGAATGTACAACGAATGGAATGCATTGCCCGATCTAACATCGGGAAGGACCACTACATCTTCAGAACTCGGGTGTAGTGCTAAATATACAAGGGTTTGCGTTGCAGGTCTGACATGACAGTAATGTCTATACAAAAATCGCTACATTTCCATAAGAATAAACATTATAAGAAAAATAATTTGGAACATGGAATATAGGATAAATGTAGGTAGTAGATATGATAATTAGGAGACAAAATGAATAGGCATGGGTTTTTGTAGATAGCTTTTTAAAAGATAAATTAGGAGACAAAATGAATAGGCATGAGTTTTTGTAGATAGTTTTTTAAAAGATGAAGTTGTTAGAATGGTTAGAAAGGGAATAAAATTATAGCTCTCAAGATAGTAGTGGCGAAAGAAGTTGTAAACGTAATTAACATATATGCACCTCAAGTAGGATTATATGAAGATACTAAATCAAGATTTTGGGATAATTTAGATTAGGTATTACAAAATATTCCGCCAAATGAAATGATTTAAATAGAAAGCGATCTAAATTGACATGTTGAAGTAAAGAATATGAGAGGGTGCAAGGGGGTTATGAGACTTTGCGATAGCATATGTCCTTATACTAGTTAATACATTTTTTAAGAAAAAAGAATACTTGGTCATATTCAAAAGTGAGAATAAAAAATCGTAAATTCTTTTTTATGGTTAGGGAAAAAAATACGAAGATTTGTAAAGATGGTAAGGTCATCCATAGAGAAAGTTCCTCCTTCCATAACAGGAATGTCATCGGATAATTATTGTTCGCAACGCACGATAATTAAGGCCTTAATGATCGCAACGGTCGTTACCAAAAGATAGAATATCTATCAAGTAACCGATAATTAAGGAACGTGGTGAAGAACGTGAGTACACGTATGATAGAGACCCCAAGTATATAAGATGCCTCGACATTCAGGTAAAGGGTAAGCTTTCCGAAACTGATAGAAACTTTGATTCCTTGTCGTCCTCCGAAAAGAGATAAGATTTTTGACTTGATCGTCAGAGAGGGCTCCACCAGAAAATCTCCTGGTGCGGTCCCTTTAACGCTCGTGTTAATCTCGCAGGGCGTGCACATGTTCTCCCTGTTACCGTAATCGTGGACTGCGCTTTGATGGCTCGCTATCCCCGTTGTTCGCTTCCGAAACAAGCACGATGCTTCTCTACCGCCATGAACTGAGCAGCCGAAAGGATCGACCAAATTAAGAGAATTAAGTTAGATGGAGGGATTGTTAATTAACAGGAATTATATTAAAGTGCTCGCTTTATGTTCCACATTGTGGTTCCTTTTTTTTCTTCACGTCATTGTGTTCATTCGTCTGCTTGCAAATGCCCGTGCCAGTGTTGCCGATCCTTTTATGATCCAAAATATTGTTGACAAGAATTGTAAATTTGTTAAACGTCCTCATCATATGCAGGTGAACAACATAGTTAAAAAGGGGTGATTAAGTAATATCAATATTCAAGAACACTGGGGTTTGAAATTTTTGTTAATTAAATCTGTCTAATGAACTTAGATTTCTACTATCTAATTATCTTCGTATTTATCTTTTGAGTGAGTTCGAATCGAGTTCAATCTCTAATTGGTACACAAAGCAGCAATATATACGAAGCGGGACCACCGTGATCTCCGCGCGCCAATGGGAACGTACGTAGAGGGACGAGTGGGTCCTTCAGCTCTAAACCAATAGGGGCAATGCAATAGATAGAGTGAAATCCAGGTGTTAATTGCTAGCTAGATTCAATTCGTGGTTGAGAATCTGATCAACGTATGGAAGAGTCTAGGCAAGACGACGGCATTCACGGAAAAAGAGCTAGGTTTAGATGCTTCTTAGGATTTATCATGGAATATAATTAATGTCACTGTTTCTTTTGTGGATTCATCATGGAAGCGGCTAGAGCTCCTGAACCAGAATATATGGTTTAGGGTTTTACGGTTAAACCCTAATTAATTTGCTGTAAATGTTGGATGGTTCGTGACTTCATCAAGACTACTTGTGCAGCTAGGCCTTCTACAGTTGCGGGAGTACTGGGCAAGCAGCTAGAGCTCCTGAAGCAGAAAATTAGCTAGCTGCATATACAAAGAATTTATCGCAACCGAGCTCCGGAGATCCTGAACTGGAGAGGTCTGCGGAACTTCTTCGGTCTCGGCTCAAATGCATATGCATTTTGGTAGCCATCGCTGAACTTGCGCTTTGCCGCTAACAGATTAGATCCAAGCGACCCTTCCTGATCATCACTGCGAGGCTCGGAATGAGCAATGGCAGGCTCTGAAGGATGAAGCGACCCTTCCAGATTACGAGGCTCATCTGGTTGATGCTCTGAGAATGTTGGAAGCGACCCTTTCTGATTAAAAGGCTCATCGGGTTGATGCTGATCTGTGAATGTTGGCTGTGACTTCGATGGCTTAGTAATTTGATCATGGAGTAGAACTCTTCTAAGGCGAATCTTGCCATTTGAGAATGAGCACGCCTTCCACTTCCAGGTCTCTTGCCTCTTCGTCTCTGCATTTTCTTCAATCGATTTGACGTCGGCGTTGTCACGGCCATCATCTTCCTTCTCCTTCAAAGCTTTGGCGGCGTTGCGATGGCCCTCATCGGCCTTCTCGACGCGGGGATACTCGGTGAAGAGCATCTGCACAATCTTATCCTTCCGGATCCTGAACTCGTCCGGGTGATTGGAGGCAGCGACGCGGATTCCTTGTCGGATGACGTGGAAGACGTCCGATTCCCCGGCCGCCCGGAAGACCTCCCGCCACTGGTCCAGCGTTTTGGACGAGGAGATCGCCATGGAGAAGTTGGACAGAGGCGTCGGCGAACAGAAGGAAGGAAGACGTTGACTGAATCTTTGGCTTTGGATTTGGTGGTGGAATGATCGAACCCCCAGCCCTCCTCCTCTCCTCGATATATATATATCCGACGCCAAAAATAAAAAAAATAAATTAAAAAACATAAAAAGTGCGCGCACCTCCGGATCTAGCCCGTTATTAGACTTCAAGGCCCGTTATCAAGTAGATCGGCCCGTTAGTTAATTTAATTTAATTATTAAAATAGAAGTAGTCAAAATTTATTCAAAACTTCGATAACTAACACGCACGCAAAGAACACATGCATGTTTATATGCATATTTATCTTTTGAGTGAGTTCCCGTCAAGTTCAATCTCGATCCGTTTAAAAACTCTGTTTAATTGATTATTTGCACGTTATCTAGATAAACACCACAAGAAATAACAACCTACTCGCCTTTAAATCTCTATAAAAATTTATCAAACTTTATTTCAGAATTATTATTTAAAAAAATATTTATCAAGCTTATAAATATAATTATGAGCAACGTTTTGGTATCTACAATTGATGCTAAGCTTTTCATGTATTTTTAAAAGCAGGCATTTAAAAATGAACTCGATCAATCAAAATGTATAGACATTATTATCGTTAATTCTTCAATATTAATTTAAAAAATGATAAAAATTTGAAATGACACAAACTAGAGATTGCAATCAAACGTCATTTTTAAAAAGAATCCCCCTCCTTGTATTTAGTCTCTGGGTGATTTTTGAATATATTGTAGTCTTGCAGCACATACTATGCATGGCTGTACAGACAAATCTTCTGAAGGGGAAATTGTTTCGTGAGGCAGATAATGTTCTTTACATAAAAATTAAAATATTAGCATTAGCCTCTAAAATAATGTCATATTAATGTGAGATTAGTCGGGAAGCAAAACAAAAGTTTTTTCTACGAGTTTTATTCTTCTCTTTTTTTCAATTTATATTTGTTTCAAAAAAATACTTGTACTAGATTTTCTTCACCTCCAATAAATGAAATTTATTAGTGAATTTTTAAAATTGATTCACCCAATACATTAATAGATAGTCTTGTAGATAAACAATATAAAATTATAATATTAGCTTTGTTTTTTACTTTTTTATTATTTACATTTAATTTTCGTTACAATTTAACTTACATGACTAATCAAATTCATATCCAAACACACGGGTGAGCAAAAATTCGATTAAACCAAATAAATCAAACAAAATAATCAAATTTTAAATTTCGATTCGATCTATTTAGTAATTCGGATTTTCCCCTAAAAAAAATCGGTTAATTTGGTTCGATTTTGATTTTCAATTTTCCTATTCGGTTAAACCGAATTAACCGAATTTTTAACCCAAAATTAATTTTTTATTTTTTTAAAAAATTGATTTTTATTTAAAACAAATTGAATTTTATTTTAAAAATTATTATTTTTGGATAATTCGGTTAAAAATCGAATTAACCGATAAAATATCGGTTTGGTTTGTTCTATTTTTTTAATTCGGTCGGTTCGATTTAATCGAAAAAAATCGATTCGATTCGATTTTGCTAATTCGATTCGGTTCGATTTTAATCGAATGCTCATCCTTGCCCAAACACCTATAAACTACTAATGTTTATGATTTTTAGAAAAATATTTTTAAATTACCATCCTATAGATTTGACATAATATAAAGAATACCTTAAGGCTACGTTTGGTAGGGGGTAATGTAATCCGGTCTGTAATGTAATCAAGTTTGTAATGTAATGTAATCTTGATTATATTGTTATGTTTGGTAATGAGTTGTATGTAATCTTTGATAACCATTACAAGTTGGATTCTTTTGTTTGGTGAGGGGCAATCCATCCTGTAATGTAATCAAAATTGACGACCGACGACCGTCGCCGGGCGGCCGGTGACCATTGACCGGCCGGCGAACGCCACCGACCGCCGGCCGGCGGCGGTGGTCGCTGGCGGGCGGTGGTCGCCGACGGGCGATGGTCGCCGGCGGTGGTCGCCGGCGGCCGGCCGGCGGTGGTCGCCGACGGCCGGCTGGCGGTGGTCGCCGGCGGCCTACCGACGGTGGTCGCCGGCGGTCGCCGGCAGCGGCAACGGCGACAGCGGCGGCCGGTCGGCGACGACCGACGACTGTCGTCGCCCGGCCGACGACTTTACAAGCTATAATGTAATCCAGATTACGAAGATTTTGTTTTGTAATCGAGATTACAAATCATCAACCTCTTTTGTAATCGAGATTACATTACATTACAATCTTAAAGTGATTCCAAACAAAGGAATCCAACTTGTAATGTAATCTCGATTACATTACATGGTAGATTACACCCTACCAAAAGCAGCCTAAATCTCAATTTTTTTTTTTTTGGAGCTCAACCATTTTATAATTTAATTAAACTGTTAATCCAACATTTGAGTTTTTATGTTTAATATATTTAAGGTAAATATTTATAAAAATATATATTTAAATTAAAAATAAAAAATTACTTCATCCTTAAAAATTTAACCAAGTTAATAATCAAATTTGTCAATAATTTATTTTTTTCTTTTGTTGATATCCAAAATGGAGGTTAAAATCTATTTTGATGGTCAACATTCTCTCAAAGCCATTACTTGATAACAAAAAAATTCTCCAAAATATACCATAACTCAATTTCGAATTGCAAATATCTATTACTCCATAACAGAAAAATTCTCCACAATATACCAAAACTCAATCTCCAATTTCAAATATTTGATGTATTGTTGAAAGATCTAACCATGACACATATTAATAATTTATTCATGAATATTAATGAAAGAGCTCATTAGTGTGTTCAACCTTATTTGTTTTAATTATTATTAATAAATAAATATAAAAGTAACTCTTATCAAATTAAAACTAAGAGTATTTCTTTAACATTCAAATCAACGTTTTCCAGCCAAAAGTTTAACCACATGGATTATTCTAAGAGCTTACTTCCACGAAAATAAATAAAATAAAATAAAATTATACAAATATACAATGCTGACCTTGTTATCCAGAAAATACGAAACACGAACAGTTCTTCAGTACTGTAAGAAACCAATTTATACCAACAGAATTGTCAGTGAACAAAACCTTTTAAAGCAGTATGCTTTTAAAAAAAGGGCAAAAGATTTTGACATTTGCAATAACAATAATAATAATAATAAAACATATTGCCTGTTGGCATAAGTAGTTACTCATACCCGAGGTTATACATGCATATCAAATTATCAATGGCAATAGAAAATATAAATCTACAAAGTGGAAGAGACCAAAAAGAAAAGAAAAGAAAACATTGATAAATGCTATAACAACTTGCACCTTTCTGAGTACTAACTCTAAATCAGTTCTCCAAATCATTTTTTGATTAAAGGCCAAAGTTGCAAAGTTGGAGAAAATCCATTTCACTGTCCACATACTTGGTCCAGAGATGCTTGTATTGGTTTAGGGCCACATCTAGCCATGGCTTCATGTTACCATCGAAATGAACGACCGCTGCATTCTGAATCTCATCGAGATTTATGCTAGGGTTATAACCGAGACCTAGAACATGCCATGTCTTATCCAGTGGTTTTGTGGTAGTGTAGAAGGTGGCTAGTCCTGCTGGAAGAACTGATGCTTGATCCCAAAGAGTTCCATCCTCATTCTGTCATGGTGAGCATTAATACAAATTCCAAGTCAGGTATTCATTCAAAACATATGTTGAAATTGGCTTATAGCTTACTGGGTGGAAACTCATCAGAGGGAGAGGAAAAGAGACACAAACTTGCATATGCTCCAGCATAAATCAAATATACATTTTTGTGCCACTTTGCCCCTCCCTACTCCTATGCCCAAGTAAATCCAATCTAAGAATTCAAGTCGGACAATAAATTGCATAAATCACCTGGCAATAAGCTACAGGGACAATATTGCCATACAGTTTCTGTAAACAAACAAAAGAAAAAAGGAACAAAAAAATATGTCTCTTGTTAACTAGGGAAAAAAAATCACAGTAAAAGGCATTCTTCCGCTAACTAAAGATAGATTTGTCATCATTAACAAAGTTTTCCTTATGATCATAAAGATAGTTATAGGCGTCTTATGGAAACAGCATGTAACAAACTTGTTGAGTCAATTTGAATAGGACAAATCATGATATCTCACAACCCATTCTAGTGACAAAAAGGCGAAACGCTTGCCCCCCAGCGCCCCCGCCAGCCCGCCCCACAACCCATTCTAGAGGACATAACATGTGGTTTCAGGTTCACAATTCAAATAAAAACAAATAAGAAAATACTGTCAATAGGATCATCTCTGTAGAAGCACAAGGAAGCTCAATCCAACTTAGGATGCTACGGTACTTAGCCAAAGAGTCGCTTGATAAAGGACACCCAGGACTTCACTTATGAGTTAACCATGTGGGATTAAATGGAGGAGGTGGATCTCATTACTCTCATATGACCCCATAATCCAACATTGCCAAGGTGAGGGTCCAACTGGATATCAGGTCGAAGCCTAAGGAAGTCCAATCAAACCCTCCCTAAATGGCAATGAACTTAGCTGGAGAGTCAATTGATACTCAAGCATGACGAAGAATCTTACTTAACCATGTGGGACTATAAGGAGGAGTTGACTCAATATTACCTCTCTGGGTCTCCTTGTAATAGAAAAGATGCATTAATGAGAGAACCAAACATATAATATAGTATTACAAGATATATGAAAACTGTTATGGCATTATTTGTGCAACAATTGTTCGGTACAGCAAAACCATTTCATGTTCATATGAAAAAAAAAGTATCTTATTAAAGATTTGATTGAGCATAAGCTCTAAAAGGCGCTATCTATTTATCATAGTTCAATAAAAGATTTGAACATATTAACCTTGGCGCCTAGAAGCATGGGGACAGATTGAGCATTCCGTCAGTGTGTTAGCCATGTTAAGCAATATGATGTAACTTACAAGATGAAAAAAAACTTATAAAATATTCTTGATCTTCTCCATTTTAGTATGGCTTCTTCGTTCTCCACATGCTACTTCTGCTTCCTCTTCTTTCCATTATTCTTCCTCAATCCAATCTGTTTCTCGTTCACTAATCTCATCCTCCCTATTCTCTTTTTCCTCACATTCTTCCTCTTGACAGTTATTGTTGGTTGAGAAGAATAAGAGATTAGGATGAGATAAAAACCTTAGGGAAGAAGAAACTAGTTGACAGAAGAGGATGTGGGAGCAAAGACATGAAGATTGGAGAAGCTAAACTTGAAAACTAAATATGAGAAAAAAAAACTTTTCATCATTAGATTGGTCCAAGTAATTAAGAGGGAATATACCTTTTTGGTTCTTTCTTTCCCTCCGGTTATCTGTCTCTTCATCATCATCAGCCTCCCTATTTTTTTATCTTCCTTAGAAAGAGGGCCTAAAAGTCTAGTCTAATATCACTCTTAACTTCTTCCATGGCAACAAAAAATCATGTCGTCAATCTCACATAGGAACCTATTATATCACCCACAAAACCACCACCATTGGCAATGCAACTGCTATGGATATATCCCCTTATGAAGACATTATGTGGATAAAACAACATCATGTAGAACCCCAACACCAACAGACGTCCTAATGTTTCCTAAGTAATCACTTTCCATTAATTAATTGAGAAGAATGAGCTGTCAGATGATAAAAGTTAGCAACAAAAGTTTGATTACCAAGTGCCAAACAAACCTATGTATGAAGAGTATGAGGGTTGGATAACAATGTCCAGGTGATGCAAACCACACTACACACTTCGAAAATGGAGAGTGAATATGAGAAGAGATGCTCCCAAAGATGTAGAGGCCACCCAGAACACAAGAGTGATAATGCTAGAGGAGTTGCGGTGCTAGTGTTCAGTTTGGGTAGAGCAACATTAATTCTTGAATAAGAAACTTGTCCCAAACTTGAGAGATTTGAGGTTTTTTCAACCATCTCGATTGAATATCAATTCGTTGAATTGACCTTAATCCAATGGTCCGCCTTCATGCTAAAAAAAATAAGTACACATCAAGTGGTGCATACTCCAAGTATAAGAGAAGAACTAATATTCTTAGTGATATCAAGGTGGTCCAACTGCCACCTTGAATGTTGTACATTATCTAAAATCATAAAGAAAGTGTTGAACCTCGAATGTTGTAGAAGAAAAGAAAGATCAAACAAAGATTTAATCATTCAAGGAGCTGGGAGTTATGCAAATTCAACTGATGTGTGATAATTAGATAAGACGGACAAGAATAAACACCATACAATTTCTAATTTATTGCAGAAAAAAAAATCATGTTCCAAAATGTAAATTTGTGTTTTTTCAGTACCATAATCAAATTTATATGATGTATGAATTGCTAAGGCAAGCACTTAAGTGAACATCGAAAACACGATAAGATAAATAATACCTAAGTTTGATCTCAATTATAGTAAGAAGTGAAAAAGCTATATAGTGCATCAGAGCCATACGCAGACAAAAGGGTTCTAATAGGAGCAAAAAGTAGCCAAATTCAAATAAAAACAGTATGATGCTGTACAGAAACACTCAAAGGAAGGAATTCTCACCAGGATCTGGTACTCGTGGAATTGCTCAGTGCATTTCTCCCTTTTCCAGGCGTCAAGGTCGAAGACGTTCACTCCGTAGGCCCACGCACACGCCCGCGAACTGAACCGGTTCTGAACTAGAGGATTTGAGAAGTTCAAGTACCTGTTATACCTCTTGAAACCCCCGAAGCACGTTTCCACAGCTCCGTTCACCATCCCATCCAGATCAACGTTCCACAGGCCTGCCAGATCCTTCTGCACCACCACATCATCCTCCAGGAGAACGATCCGCCTCAGCTTAGGGAACATTTGTGGCAGGTAGAACCTTAGGTAATGGAGCACCGACAGGTCCCGCCGCCCACCCTCCAGCATCCTCACAACTGGCGAATAGGAGGCGTTCAAGAACCTAAACTCGGCGACAGACCTCACCTCCACCTTGGCACCGCCAGTCAGCGGCCGGCGAACGAACCAGACCTGCATGGCGGCCAGGTACATGGGGTCCGTGAAGACGTGGAAAACGTGCTTCCAGGGCTCCTCCGCATTCTTGATGGCGGAGTTGACCACCACAGATACGGCGATAACATTGTCGGAGAAGATGGCGTAGTGGTAGAGTTCGGGATCGGCCGGGGCGGCCGCAGCAGCGTGGCGGTATGTCTCGGGATGGGCGATCCTCTCCTCCATGAGGCGCATGGCGAGGCAGTGGAGGCTCTTGGGCGTGGATCCTGCGGCGATAGAGCCAGCGAGAGCTCCGAGCTTCTTGGCGCGGTGGAGCTGCTCGCGGACAGCAAAAATAGTATCGCGAAGCTTCTGGATCTTGATCTGGGTATCGAATGCCTCCTTGGACTCGGCAACGAGCTGGCGGGCGAACTTGACGCGGTCCTTGGCCTCTTTCTCGATGGCGCGCAGGGCGTCCTCGTCGTCGAAGACGGTGCCTTCGAGTCGGAGGGAGAGGTCAGAGAGGGAATCGGCGAGGCCCTCGAAGACGCGGAGCTGGCGGGAGGAGTCGAGTTTGAGGCGGCGGGCGTAGGCGGCGTAGGCAGTGGCGAGGACAGAGTGGTCGGCGGCCTGGCGGTAGATCAGGTCGACGCGGGCGCGGAGCGGGTCGGAGGCGAGGAATCGACCGCGGAGGGCGGAGGTGGGCGAATAGCGGGAGGGGGGTGAAGGGGAGGAGAGGAAGGCGGAGAGGGCGGCAAGGAAGAGGAGGGTGAAGAGGGCGGAGGCGAAGACCTTGTAGGAGAAGAAGGCGCGGAAGCTGGCGGAGGGGCGAGCGGGGCGGATTCCGGCCATTCCCGAAGTGGCTAGCGATGGGCGGCGGAATCGACCAGATCTGTCTAATAGGCGACACTTCGATGTGGTTCCTACGCGATAACTTTGGACACCGACGGAAACAGATTCAGAGGCGAGGATGAGTGGCTGAGTGCTGAGTGGTGAGTGCCGAGTGCAATCCTAACTAACAGCATTTTATTTTAATCTTATTGCAATAGAACTTTAAAAATGCCATGTGTGAATATAAAATAATAATAATAATAATATAAATACTTTTACAAAATATAGTTCTTAATTTTTTTTTTATTTTAGTGAGTAATTTTTTGTAATTGTATTATTCATTTATATAATATATTAGTGGTAATAAAATAGCAATTATAATGAATGTAATGTTGATTTTAGGGATTTTTTAAAAAAAATTGTCCTTTTTTTCTTCAAATTCCTGACCCCACTATTCGACAGTGTTAATCGATGTTCCTATGATTAACGAAATTTTTTTTAACTTCATATAACTGATCCGATCTCATAAAAATTTTTCATCGGACGTCAAGATAAATCGAAAAGAACTCACAATAGACGGTCTAAAAATTCAACATCCCAAGATTCACGTCTCATTTAGGAAAAAAAATTCTACAAATATACCATAGTTGAGATTGAACCGCGAATACATGAAAAAGCGATTAGTCACCCTACCTATCAATGTTATCGTGGAGATAACGCTCAGGAGTGACAGAAAAAAAAAACTCTTAACTTTGTCGTCCAAAACAAATGCAGATTATGATCGTGAGGGAAAAGATAACTAGAAAAGAGCAGAAATCAAAAGACTTTGCAGTAGATCAGACAAATGAAGTTACATAAACCTATAACAGAAAGTATCGACATGCGTTCATGAGAAAACATCGACAGGAATTTTGATACTGAATAATATCGAACGCAGTAGCAAGATGTGAATTGCCGAGAAGCCCTTGCGGGATTCAAGCAAGATAGCGGTACAGTTTCCTGTCTGCTTTATCCCTTTCCAAGAACTCTCGCTCGATGAGCGACTCGATTCTTTTCTTTATCACAACTGGGTTTGGCAGGAATCGAGATTGCAGTTGTGATGTGACTTCAGTTACTATGGTATTATGATCTAACACCCTTCTGGATTTCATAATCCTCACGATTGCAGCTTCGATCTGAGGTTTTCGGTCTTCTTCTACTCTTTGGCGCGTCTCCTGCTTCTCAGGCTCCGACTCCTTTTGTGCCGCCACGGTACCTATCTTTACCTTGATGAACTTGCTTGTGAACTTGTCATTGAAGTAGAAAGCATCATCTTCAGCTATGTCTTTGCTCATCGGTTCTTTGCGGAGGACATTCTTACCTTTGACACAGGCGAGAGATTGAAGACAACGCTTCAGATCCGAAGCTGGGATTTCCGTGGCCTGCTCAATTTCTTTGTAAGACAACCGCTCCACAGAATTGAACAACATGAGAATACACATTTGGTAGGTCGAAACATTCAGCTCGTGCTTCTGGCCCTTGCCAAATGTTGCTTTAATGTCCGCTGTGCCCATATTTGTTTGCCATGTCAATCTCCTTCCAGTATGAGTTCCAAGATAATATGTCCGAAACTTCTCACATATGCCGATAATTTCAGGTGGAAGATTGCAGGGTGGACTAGGCTGTGTTGGCCAAGAACCAGTCGTGAGAACTTGCACGGCGAGGGTCGGGCCATCTCCAATCTCAGCATGTTGACTTGCGTAGAACCCTTGCAAAGTATCCACAGATGTCTTCATGTCGGTAAACATGCCTTCCAATTTTGAAGTAAACTGATATCCACATTCTGTCTTGAGCTTAACAATCATACTTCTTTCCACATCATCAGAGACAGTTTTTCCAGAAAGAAGCCTCTTTGCCAAATGTTGTTTGTAGTACTTCTCAAATACGTCCTTCTCCTGCAAATAGCGAAACAACATCATCACTTTGTCCAACACAACCTCCACATCCTCTTCAGTTACGCCTTTCAGCCCTTTACGGAGCTTATCGTCAACATAAAGGGAAATGAACTCAGGGGACCGGTTGTTCAGGTTAATGAAGTATTCGAATGAAGAGTTCAAAGCATTTTGGAAGGTTTTGTCATTGTTAAATGATTTGCTGATGATCATATCATATTTATCCTTCTCATCCAACAGATGTTGAACAAAGTCCACTGGATCCTTTAATTTTTCAGGGTCACTAACTAACTGCCTTCCAGTTTCTCGTAGGTGGGCAGTCATTACATCTCTAATTGTTGAAAGCCCATCAGTGACACGGCGAAATAAACTGTACATCCTTGCCAAATCTTCATACTTGTCATCTACAAGCATATTCACAAGACCAGAATTCTCCATGTGAACCAGTCCTCTGCATGTGGTTGGCAATCATCTCCCCCTCTACTACACTAGTTATTTTCACTTCACTTGCACTGTCTAGATAGTGGGAGACCCTTTCGGTTTCTTCGCTGAGTCGTTTCTCAGCTTTCCTCAGGTAATCACCACAATCACAGCACTCTATGAGTTGCTGGGACTCACCACTGTAAAAACTAGCAGAAACTTCTAAAAATGGCTTCTCAAAATCTTCTTGGTACACAGGTCCAAGGTCCATCAACATTTTTGTTATATTCCTCATAAGTCCTCGATTAATTACCTCACCTTTTCTCTCCCTGTGTATAAGGTCAAGGAGTGTATCCAGTAACCTGGACTGAATTTTACTGGAATGAATGATGTTATCTCTCCAGAGATTCAACCCAAGATCATGAACAGGTGTCCTGCCGCTAGAGGGTACAAATGTCCTATCCATGTACATCATTATGTCACGGATCATCTGCAATGCCTTGTTGTGCTCTCCCCATTTTCTGTCGAGTTCCTCTAGAAATAAACTTCCCTGAGCATCTTCTATTGATTTTGCAATTTCCTTTAGGTGCCCTGTCATAGTGGTTACAAGTCCAGAGTAAAGTTTTTCTC
>JAGFNQ010000685.1:0-30571 GCA_024364735.1 Boesenbergia rotunda | reverse complement strand
GCGAAGACCGGCTCTCACTCGGATGACTCGGTCCGACCAAGACGACCCGGTCTGCTGTAACTCGGAGGGTCGGACTCCGGGCTCAAGTAGGAGTTCCGACTCAAGTCACTCGGCTCGGACCAAAAAGAGACTCACAATATGGTGGTGTGATTGCAAAATGGCAACAAGCCCCCTCCTTGGAGCCCCAAGGGGGGTTTATATGGTGGAGGGGAAGCTCTTTCTTATGTCAGAGCTATCTTTTCTCATTAAGGAATGATTGACTGACATCCCATGATAATGACTGCTATATTAATGTTTGTGAGACTGGCGCAGCCGCCTGACACTCTGCATAAACTGTCTTTTCTGCTCCGCATTAACTCTTGGCGACTATGTCAGGTGATGATGATGATGTCGGGAGGGGGGGGGGCGGCTTTCAGATTACAGACAAGACCTAGGTATAATTGTTCATCCGATCCCGAGGACCTGCCTTCGGGCGACCGACCTCGAGTGTTTGACCTTGAGGATCGACACCGAGCGTCCGACCTCTATGACCTACCGCGAATGCCTGACCCAGCATCGACCCGGGAGGTCCGACCTCTAGGTCTGATCTCGGGCCATGGACCCCGAGTTATCCTTGGGTGCCCGACCTCAAGGTCTGCCCCCCGAGTAATAGACCTCGGGTTAGACTCAGGTGCCCGACCCCTAGGTCTTCCCTCCCGAGTACTGGTCTTCGGGTTGACCTAGGTTGCCCGACCCCTAAGTCCGACTCGGATGTCTGACCTCTAGTCAACCTCGGCCCGATTCACCTATTCTCGGTTCGGAGCGGAAACCGAACTCAACCAAGCCCCGGCCCCAATTCTTCTGAAAAATCATCCACCCGGATCACCCCACGTTTCCCTTTTGGTCAAAAGACGGGTTAGAGTTGTTGGTCGAGATCAAGATGAGATGGAGATGCACGAAGGGTAGTCAAACTCATCACGGGAGGAATGCCAGTCTAATCCAATCGGGCATGCATGCTTATTCCTACAGGACTCAGGTTTTTTTTTTTTTTTTTTTTCAATCTTAAATTCACGCTCCATCTCGTAATTCTATGCTCCTGATCCTGATGCCTCTTCTGTCTTAATCTCAGTCGTCGTTGCCATCTCTCACGTCTTAGCTCTTGACCTCGATATCTAACTCAGTCTCAATCTCAAGGTCCATGCACTATCTCTCAAGTCTTAGTCTCAGGTCAGCTCAATCATTGACGGATGACTTGACCGTCACGGTATATGATCAGAACACACATTAAGCTACTACCGCTGACACGATGGATTGTTTTGCTTCCCTTGGCATGCATGACTAGAAGTCAGTGTGTGTAGCTTGTATTTATATGCTATGCTACCTTTTTTGTCTAGTAGATCAAGTAAAAGGTTATAGTTCTTCCCGAAAGAACAAACTATGGAAAAAGAGTCGATTACTCCCACAACTCTCATATTGGTTAAGTTCTTTGACAACAGTCACTTAACTCGAGCGTCGTCTTCTAACAATTCTAATCTCTTCTCATCATTTAAACATGATACCAACAGACAGGTTTGCGTGCACGTACTTTTCCACGGGCAATATCCTAACGATTCGCATGAACTTTGCAAACCTCAATTGGATTAAATTACTAGGACATGCAATAGAGGTGAAAAGGATGACAACTTTTATTTCAAATGGATAATTAGTCGAAGAAAAGCATTGCTAAATTCCCTCAATCAGCAACCGTCCACGTCATGTCTCCTTGGAAGATCCAATGGCAGACCTCGATCTTTCCGGGGGAGGAGCCCAGCGCCATGAAGGCCCCGTGGGTCGCGCTCCAATCCGACGTGTCAAGGTGACAGATGGCGACCCCGCGGTTGATCTTCTGCTTGGATTCGACGTCTAGGATCTCCGCCACGTAGACTCGCACACGTGGCACCGAATGGCAGTAATAGACCAGATACGGGAACAGGCTCTGGTGGCACGACACCGACTTGGTGACCTGACCACCGTTCACCCCCTTCACTCTCCCGATGAGGATGCTCCCGTTCGACCCCGCCGCGCTCTGGGTGCT
This sequence comes from Boesenbergia rotunda, assembly GCA_024364735.1. Lineage (NCBI taxonomy): Eukaryota > Viridiplantae > Streptophyta > Magnoliopsida > Zingiberales > Zingiberaceae > Boesenbergia > Boesenbergia rotunda. The sequence goes on along the minus strand of JAGFNQ010000685.1, from coordinate 28,518 downwards.
CCGCGCCACCGCGTTGCTCCCCAGCACCTCCACCACGAAGTCGATCATGTCCTCAGCCGACTTCGCGCACTGCTTCGTCTCCCCGCGGCTCGGCCGCCTCTCGCAGTCCGCTAACGTGTCGGCCACCGCCTTCCCCAGCGCGGTATCCTCCGCGATCCCGAAGACCCGCCTAACATCGGCGGCGGAAAACGGGATCTGTTCCGCGATCGACCGCGGCAGGAACGCCCTCGCCGGCAGCCGGTCTCGGATGTCCGGCATCGGCATCACATTGCCGCTCCGCAGATCGCGCTCCCGGAAGAACTTACCGGGATCGACCTGCCAATGCCGCGCCGATGCAGCCGGTAGTTGGCCAGCCGAGTGGTTGCGGTAGTCTTTGAAGTCGATGCCGGTCTTGGAGTAGGCGTCGAACGTGGGGTTGTCGCCCTCGTAGCTTCTGAAATTGATCTCGTTGGCGTCGGACCCCTCCCCGTACCCCTTGAACGTGTCGTTGCCGGAGTTGGATTGGCCGTATAAATCGAAGCCCGCGGTGGCTGTGTTTCCTTTCTTGGCGTAGGAGGTGAAGGTGTCTGAGCCGATGTTGGCGTCGTTGCGGTAGCTCGCGAAACTCTCCGAAGCAGAGTTACCGTTGTCGCCGTAGGAGCGGAAGGTGTTCACCGGGACGTTGCCGTCGACCCCATAGTTAACGAAGCTATCGTTGGCAGAGTTGGCCTCCATGCCGTAGCCGGTGAATGTGGAGCCCAGGACGTTGGTTTCCGTCGCATATCCATTGAATTCAGAGACGACGCCATTGCCGCCTTTTCCATATCCGGCGAAGGACTCGTCAGCGGAGTTCGAGCCCTCGGAGTACGTCCCAAACGACTGAACTCGGCCGTTGGCTTCGGCTTCATAGTTGGTAAACCTGAGATGAGGCCCGTTGGAATCGACGCCGTATGAGGCGAACTCCCCGGTGCCACCGGTGGCGGCGGTGGCGTAGCTTGTGAAGTCGGCGGTGACAACGTTTCCGTCGGTGGAGTAAGCCTTGAAGGAGTCATTGTGGTCGACGGAGTCTCTGCTGTAGCGGCGGAAGGTATCGATGGGCGTATTGAGGGACAGAGAGTAGTTCTTGAAGGAGTCGAAGCCAGCGGTAGCGTCAGTGCCGTAGTTGGTGTAGTTAGACGATTCGTAGTTTGAGAAATCGGAGGGAGCACCGGTTCCGTTCAAGACGGTGAGGGAGGGGGAGCAGAGGAGGCGGCGGTGGAGCAGAGTTGAGGGAGGCGGGAGGATAGGGCGGCGACGTCGGAGGTGGACAAGAGGTTGGAGAAAGTGGCGTAGTCGAGGGCAGAGAGGGGAGAGAGCTTCGAAAGGAGGAAGTCGGGGTGGGGGCGGTTGTTCGGAATCCTACGGTTCCAATAGCGGATGAGGGAGGCCCTGGCAGACAACGGATTGGAGGATTCCTCAGATGATGACATTGGAGGCGAAGGCAACGCCACATGACCAGAAACTGAGTACTCCGGGAACTGTAAGATAACAATCAGCAGGAGAGCAGAGAGGAAAGCCGGAGCGGGACAACGAAGTGGAAGAGAGGCCGCCATGGGAGAGGAGAGGAGGTGTGAGGAAGACTGTAGAAAGCAATAATCCCACCTCGTTGGATTGCAAATTGGATGTTGCAGTAGGAAACTATAAAACATCGCTTCCATGAGTCTAGACGTTGCTTTGCTTTTCGGTATTGTCCATGGTGTTTAATAATGTAAATGAACAAGGTGTGAGTGGTGAAAAATTTTCGTAGAACATCGAAATTCGAAAAACTTGTTAATCGTGTCTATGAGAGACATTTTACAATTGTTCCTACAAATCAAGTATGAACTGTTAGAATTTGGATCAGATTATATATATATATATATATATATATATATATTTGCTTATATATTCATCGGTATCGAATATATTCAAATATTTAATAAGGATTAGATTTTTTATATTAATATTTTTTAAATTATTTCCCATCCAATTATATAATTAAATTTTAATATATATTAAAATTAATATCATATTTAAATATATATATATATATATATTTATAATTTTAAAAATCACTTAAATATATATATTTATAATTTTAAAAATAAATTAAATATATATATAATCTGTTTCAGAAGGAAAGACGTCAATGGTCAGTCACCGAGGATCAATCTGCGTGGATGTTAACGGGAGGGGAAGAACTCTGTGCCCTGCGAGATCAACACGAGCGTTAGGGGAACACGTCGGAGATTGTCCGACGGAGCCCACTCCGACGCTCAAATCAGTGCCTCGATAAAGAAAAATAGAAGACAAAAAAATATGTAAATAGTAGAGAGGGCGTAACCCCCTTTACCGGAGAAGTTGGACTACCTTTTATACCTGCAGCGGCCATTCACGAGCACCCATGATCCTCGCCACGTTCCCGTGATTATCGATTAATGGATCACCTTGGTAACGGTCATCCCGATTCCTCAATCTGGGTCGTTGCGACTATTAAGGCCTCGATGCCCGCTGATCAAGGGTGATAATTATTCCATTATAATGGCTGCTGATAACCCGCCGATCCGAGAAAAATGATCCTCTACTTGAACATTCCTTGGGCGCCACTACCCCGAGGTGATCTCAAGGTTACTTGGCCCAGGGTCCCGGGCGCTCATCTCTCCGAGGTGCCCTCGGGGACTTACCCCCAAGGTGAGCTCAGGGGTGTGTCTTCCTGAAGCTATCTTCGGGGTTACGCCTACTCGGGTTGGCCTCCGGGTCCCTTCTCCCGAGAGGGTCTTGGGTGTACTGTCCAGGGAGTTGTTCCGGCTTGATGTATTTTGTCATGCAACTTCTTCATCCCCCGTGCCCGCCACGTGGTATTCAACCACATCACAAGTCCTTCTCTTCAAGTCTGATCGAAGAAAGTGTGTCTGACTGATTAGACTGGTAGTGTGATGAAGAAGCAGTGCCCAGATGGCCTCTCTACCTTATGCTATTTCGTTGGTAGCATTTCAGGTCCGAGGAAGCAGTTCGTGCAACCCCGGGCTCTGGGTGGTTTTTTGAATACGTCTAGCACTCCTTTAAGGTTTGCGAAGAAGCTATGGCGGCTATCCCAGGCCCTTTATAGGTGCGTGGGGTTTTGTAATGACGACACGATCGCCTAGCGAATGTGGCATCACCACGTGCCTCCCCCCTGTGCGGCGATATCTCCTCGATACACACCACGGGTCATTCGAAGCGACAACAGTAAGGCTAGCGGCTCCTCGGGATGGTCAATCAGCGTCGTTGACGTGCTGCTCTCTTATTGCTCACAGAAGTGCGGCTCCTCTCTATAAAAGCGGGTGAAACGTCACCCTGTAGTCTCCTTGCCCTATCTACCTTCAAGCGTCCTCCTTCTCCGACTATTCGTCTTGCCGCTGCGCCCCTTTTATGAGAGTAAGTCTCCTTCTGCCTTTTCCTCTCCTCGATCCCCATGGGTCCGATGGAGAAGAAAAAGAAAACCCGAGGTGACGATGAGGGCTCCTTAGGGGAACTAGGATACCATACAAAATGGTACGATACCATCTCTTCCAGGGTTAAGTTGGAATCCCTCCAGGCCGCCTGCCAGAGATACGATATCCCGGAAGACTGGGAGGTAAGAGTTCCTGCCCTAGGTCAACCACTTGTAGAAACCCCTAAGGATTTTTATACTTTCTTCCCCGGGCAGGTAGAACTAAGGCTTCGCTTCCCGATCCCCCCCCCTTTTACACGAATATTGATAAATACTTCGGTATCCCTCTGCAACAGATGACTCGGAATGTCTTTGCCCAGATGGGCAGAGCTTTTGTACTCTTCAAACTTTTTGACATTCCTCTGACCCCCCGATTCTTCCATTTTTTTTGTTCCGGTCGAGTTCCAAGGGGCATTTGGCTTTACTGCTCGTTCTGGCCATAGGTTCCTAGGAGGCCTTCCTTCCTCCCACAAGGGATGGAAGGAACAGTTCTTCTATATCCAACTTCCTGAGCGTCCCTTCAGCCCTATCCATTGGACGGAAAATCTGTCGTCTACCCCCGACCTCGGCGACTTCCAGCGGGACGCGAGATATCAGAGGACTAGGGGTATCCTGGCAGGGATGGAGTTCCACGACCTCCAACTGGTACAATGCGGAGAGCTCCTTTATCGGGCCGAGCTTAGTCCGAAAGCCACCCGCCTGAGCCCCAGTCTTCGTAAGTTCCTTTTTATCTTGGTCATTTCCTGGTTAATGCTAACTGATGTCTTATTGTCTCTTTGTGTAGACGACGTCATGTTTTCCCTGTTGGATCGAGAAAACGATAGAGAGGGGTGAATATCGTTAAAACTTTTTCGGATAAGAATAAGAGAAAATGCAACGGAAATAAAACAATCACACAAAGAACACAAGTATTTTACTTGGTTCGGAGTCGCGGTCGGCTCCTACTCCAAGGCCCACGGTCCTTGACCGTTTACTGCGGGCAATTCTATAATTGCGCAAAGGTTTACAGATTTCAGTACAAGAATATTGCAGTAAATAAAAGAAACTACACTTTTCGTTACTGACGCCCGATGTGGATCGTACTTCGGAGCATAGGGTCGTCATCGGCGTTGGAATCTCGAGATCGGAGTTTGCCGGAGCAGAGCACTTGAATGAAAAGCTTTTGAGCATCGGAAAAAGTGTTGTTGAAGCCTTGGGGGTCAAGCCCCTTTTATAGTTCTCCTGGGGGCGCCTGACACGTGCCTTCATCTGTGGAAAACTCAATCCGCAGCTCGGTCAGCGCTTATCCCCTTCGACTCGGCCTCTGGAGCTGACTGGGGCGCCCGGGACCTCCAGGGCGCCTAGCTTGACTTGGTCTGCTGGCTTCGTGGCTGATTTGCTTCGATTACCTCTTTGGCTTTGACCTTGGGCGCCCAGGACCTCCTGGGCGCCTAGCCCAGTGTGATTTCGAAGCATTCTTGCTTAATTGCAGTTTTAGCCTTTCACCTTGGGCGCCCAGGACCTCCTAGGCGCCTAGCCCAGCTGCCTGCCCCTTTCCTTTGGGGCGTTCTGAGCTGCAGAAACACACTCCTTCGGTCATGCAACCAAGGTTAGTTCCAAAACAACCAAAGCAAGAATATTAGTCAATATTTACAGCCGTAGCTGTCTTGGTTCTGACTTCGGGTCTCCCAAATGGAACCCTAGGTCAAACCGACGCCTACTGTTCCCTCGACGGGGAACGCATCCTCACCTACTCCTCTCAGGAGAGTTTACCTTTGTTAGTGATATGAGAGAAGTGTCCTAAGGCAATCGCCTTATGATTGTAATCATTTATTTTAATAAATGAATATTCACTATTTGAGTATACATGATTATTTGATTAAGATCTTAAGCTCATTTACTGAATGTCCGCAATACAATTCACAGCATGAGAGAATTTGTGATGAATTCACAACTACTGATTATCTCTACCTGTGCAATTGTGAAGTATTGAAATTGTCCCTAGTCGATGAATTGATAAATACGGACACTATCAATTCTGTTGAGACTAGCATGGGTTATTCTCTAATCATCTGATTCTCACTGGCTGGTGACATTGAGATGTCCGGAGATAAACATGAATGCTAGTTAAGGGAACTAGTTCATTGGAGTGACTGGCTGTAAAACTTCATATGGTAGTCTACATATAGATATGTCAGTGAAGTTCTTACTGCAGCTTAAGTACGATGTTCCTTTGACTTGCGGTGTTCAAGTCATCTTGGTCATGGAGACTTATACTTTGACATCTTAAGCAAGCATCTCCAAGGAGGTGTGGACCCAGGATGATTGGGTATAAGCCGAAGTGCCCGAAGATGTTTGAACATCCTACAAAGGATTCACCACTCCTTGCGAGGAGATGTATACCCGAGGCCTATCGTCGGATTGTTACTCGAAGCTTCTGGCCAGAGCATGACATGTTCAGAGTATGAATCTCTTAAATACATGAGAGTAATTAGAATCCATAGGACGAGGAAACGTTACTTGGGCTAGGTGTGACGTAGTCAGCCTAGTGGGGACTGACACACATAGACCATGTCCTGAACCAAGTGGGTATAAGATGGTGAAGGGAATGGGGCACGATTCATTATAGCTGCTGAAGGGTTTCAGAATCATTTCTGAGGTCAACCGTTGATCTTTTAATTAATTGGGGATCATGATGTACTACTAGGTGCCACTCATGATCGTTCTATAATTAATTAGTTAATTATGGACGACCAACATAAATTGAAAGCTTATTTGGTCACACGCATAACGAGTAATTCGAAGGATTTAAAACGAGTTGAGAATTGGATTCTCCAATCGAGTTAGACTATTTTGGTAAGTCCAAACAATAGTCAAAATTGAATTTATTTCAGACGCATCGGAAGCATAGAATGGCTAAGTCTTTTAAAGACTTAATGGGTGAATTAAATAAGTTTAATTCATTAAGGGATTTGATCCAATTGGGGTTAGATGGGCCGGCCAAGGAAGGGGGCCTCCTCTCTTCTTGTCATGGCCGACCACCACCATAAGAGGATAAGACTATTTTGGTTTGTTTTATAAAATAGACCAAAGGTTGGTTTATTTTATAAAAGGTTATATAAATTTTATATAAATTTTTATATAATGAATCATGAGTTGGTTTGTTTAATAAAATTTATATAATGAACCAATGGTTTGTTTGTTTTATAAATTTTTATATAATGAACCAATGGTTGGTTTGTTTTATAAATTTTATATAATCATGCCAAAAGAAAGAGAGCCTTGATTATGGATTGATTGAGAAATTATTCCATAATCAAGAAGAAGAAGCTTGATCATGAGAGCCTTGATTATGGATTGATTGAGAAATTATTCCATAATCAAGGAGAGGTTTGCTTGGGAATTACGAAACCTCTCCCTATATAAAGGACCCAAGGGGTGCCATGGAAGATGATCCATCCAAGAATTGCTTGGGCTCTCTCCTCTTCTTCTCTCCCTCTCTCTTGGCCGTCCATAGGCCTTCCTTCTTTCTTCTTGCCGTGAGCACAAGGAGAAGCATCAAGGCGACGAAGTTCTTCCTTGCGACGATCTTCCTCTTCGGCCAATCTTGGTGGTGAGTCTTTCGATTTGATGACTCTCTCGGTTTTCATCGTGTTCACGGAGAATCTAGTAGTTCTCATGAACATGAAACTCGTGGCTTAGCGAAGTCATCCCGACGATACTCATCGTGGATACGAATAGAGGCAGAGCTTTCAAGGGACGCTAACGGTTGGATCTCGTCCCTTCTTCCAAGTTACGCAAGGTAATTCGTAGAGTAATTTCCTTTTCTGCAAAAATTTTATATTACGATTATGTGAACACATTGCATGCTTAGGATATGTGTTAGAATAATTTAGGAAATTATTCATGTTTTTGTTTCCGCTGCATGTAATTATGTAACAATTACAATACGTGTTCGCGTCGGCATGCACCCGGTCCCAACAACCTTTTGCCAACCGGCTCTTTCGGTTGGACTGTTGCCCAATCCACCTGACCAGGTCTTCGTGCCCAACCTCCGGTCAGGTCTTCGGTGCCCAGCCCCTTGCCAGGACTTCGTGCCTAGTCCTCGACTAGGACTTTTTTGCCCGACTTCCTTTCAGGTCTTCTTGCCCAGTCCTTGACCAGGAATTCTTTGCCCAACCCTTTGCCAGGACTTCTTGCTCAGTCCTCAACCAGGACTTCTTTGCCTAGTGTACCTAGGGCTTTTTCCAGCACACTCAGTGAGCACATTAGAACACAATAACATCTTAACTTCTGAACCCTTTGCCATTATCAAAACCCAAGTTTGACTTAGGTGCTGCCTACACCAACAATCTCCCCCTATTTGATTTATGGCAACCCGGTTCAAAAAGTTAAGTTAAACATACAGAAAAATAGGTGAAGTACCAAATTTAATTTCCTCCCCTGGAAGAAATCTCCCCTTGAGTTTTTCAAAAATTCGTGGGGATTTTGAAAAAGTTTTTAAGTTTAAAAAAGTTTTTCAGGTTTTCAATACTTAGAAATTTTTCAAAAAAAGGTTTTTAAGTTAGAAAACATTTTCCAAAAAAAATATTTTGATTTGGGCACTTGGAAAATTTTCAAGAGAATTTTGAAATTTACACTTAGAAAATTTTCCACCAAAGATTTAGAGTAAATAATTGTTCGAAAGCAATTTTTGAGTTAAGTGCTTCAAATAATTTCGAGAGCAATTACTTAACATAATTTCCAAAACACTTACTTTAGAAAATTTTCTAAACTAATTTTGAAGTAAACTGATTTTGAAGTTTTAACACTTAGACAATTTTCAGGCAGTGTTAATACTTAGAAAAATTTTCCAACAGTTTTAAAAAAAATTCCAAGCAGAGTTATAACACTTAGAAAGTTTTCAGCAGTTTTAAATTACTTTACTTTTTGAAAAAGGAGATAAAAGTTTTGAAAACAAAATTTAATTTGAAAAAAAATTAAATTTTAAAACCTTCTTTTCTCTCATTTCCAATCTCTCCCCCTTTGCCATATATAAAAAAAGAAAATTATAGCAATAAAACTGAGTAAGAGTAAGGTGCTGTACTGAACCAATTCTAAGTATAAACTGGACCAAATCAATTCAAATTTTCTCTTTCGGGTCCTGTCTAGCCCAATTATCTACTTACTAACTGTTATAAACAGTTGCTTTCGCTAGGGTTAGTCAAGTTAAGTGATCTGATCAAGTTAGATTTTTTAAGCTTGACACTTAACCTGATTACTGTTAATTGGTATTTATTGCCCCAATTACTGCAGATGCACTGACTTAAAGCATCTTGAATCAAGGCATAGACCTAAGCATCTCAACCCATTCTAGGTTATCAATCAAAAGTACCCTACGGTGCTTGTGAGATGCTAGCTTCTAGATCTATAGGTGCATGCAGTTCTAGGGTTAAAGCCTAGGCTAAGTCCATTTGCGAAAAAGCCCTAGTTTTGAAGGGGGTAAGTTTTTAAACAACACTAAGTCGAAAAATCATTTTAAACAAATAAAACATGATTTTTCAAATAAAACAAGATAAAACATAAAAAATATAAGTAGTGCAGTCCTATTCTACCAAGCATAACCCTAACTGCCTTCTAATTAAAATAGTATTGCAGCTTATCAAACAAGTAATTAGAAAGTCATGCTGATAGATGCATAAGAGTCACCTGGTCAGTAGGACCAGTAAGGTCAAACTATAGTCAAATATATGTCAACCCTACTGAGTAAGGGTAGTCAAATAGTCAACAGTACAACTGAAAATATCAATCTGAACTAAGAGGAAGGGTCAGGACGATCAAATGGGCCAAGCTGCCATGATCGAAATAGAGACATCATTTCATTGTATCGTGTGTTGTTTGTCTCTCGATCGGCTCTGAGGGCATTCATATACTCAGTGTAACGGGACTCATTTGCCTCTATATACTCTGCGTGATTGGCCTCTATTTCCTCCCTGAGGCTGTGAACCTCTGTCTGAAGTAGTGCTAGTCTCTCGTCAGTCGTCAGAGGTGGGGACTCATCCATGTGCTCCCGAATCTCAGCAGCGAGATCTGCGACGTCGACCTCTACGTCCTCATCGGAATCGATCTGGGCTCCGGCTCTCTGTCGTCTCCATGATAGACCCCCAGTAACCGAGACCTCTATACCAGCTAGGGAAAATTTTCTATACCCAATTTCGTCAAATTCGGTCATTGTGGTCATCTCTCCATCGATAATATCGCGACCGTGATGATGAAGAAGAGAAGTGATGATGTGGCAGTAAGGGGTGCGTACCCGACCCTGAGTCGTAACACTGGACGCATATAGAATAGTGTGGAACATGTGAAGTCCAATATTTATGTCTAAGTGATGGATCAATGCGTACAGCAAGAAGGTATGAAATGGTCGCATGGTTGCCACGTCCCTAGTGGTCAAGGGCATAATGCAACGGACTAGGACTCTATAAAGAGCGTAGTCCTGGACCTGAAGATCTACCAACTGAAACCGTCTAACCAAAGGGTTTCAGGCATCTCTATAGAAATATGAATAAAGGGTGTCCAAGTCAATGTGGGAGTAGGGAGGAGCAAAGGGAGGATCCTTAGGAGGGTAACAACAGAACATGGACTGGGAAGGTCGTAGTCCAAGGAATCTGTTAAACAACGGGGGTGTGATTGTCAAGGGCATCCCTTGTACTGTGGTGACATAGGTAAGGTCATCTTGTCTGGCTAGGTTGTTGTAAAACTCTGCACATAGGGTTGTGTTCACAGGATGGGTGCAGAAGACAAGGTTGTCAAGTTGATAGAAATTGATGACGTTCAAAGCTAATGGACAGGACTGAGTAAAAAATTGCCGATTTAAGAAACTTGTTTTGATGGGTTTATAAGTCGTCCTAGCGAACTTATTGCATAGTTTTAAGGTCGGAAACCTAGGGTCAGGGCTAGGCTCGGTCCCGGGGTTGGGTTGATTAACACGACGTTTTCTAAAAGTCATAACAAGGAACATGCATTTAGTGAAATAACTAAAAGGAATTAATTATAAATGCATGAAAAATTGATACCGAGTAGCCATCCGGGGAGGCATGGTTGAAGTGGAGCGTTCGAGAGCACGAGAGGGTCGTTCGGACGCCTTGGGGGGAGAAGAGTTAGGGATGAGATTTGTTTTGGGTGTGGCAAATGAAGGGGGAATCGGTGGCCTTATATAGGGGTTGGCTGGGCGCCCGGGAGGAATCGGGCTCCTGGTTCAGGCGTAAGCTGCCAAATGCAGCTTTTTCGATTTTGACACTGTCCTTTGGGGCGCCCAAGAGGACCCGGGCTCCTGGAGTCAGCTGTCATGTGTGGCAGCTTTTGCTGCCTCAAATTGACTTAAAGGCCTAGGCGCCCGATAGGTCACGGGCGTCCGGGTTAGCTAGGTTGTTTTGACAGCTTTTGCTGTCTTGGTCGAAGAGAAAGTTGGGGGGCGCCCGAGGGGTCACGGGCGCCCTAGCTGGTCATTGTTTGACTATTGACCAGTTTGACTGTTTGACCAGGTTTGACTCTTTTGACCTGGTTTGACTCTAATGACCAACCAACAATCAAGTCAATTCAGCTCTAAAATCAATGTTTTTATTTAACAATATTATAGAAACCAGATTTTGAGTTAAGTTAAGTCCTAACTATCTCACCCGGTATATAGTTATCAATCATGTTAACTTATGGGTTTTTGTGAGACAGGTTTTAATAGAGGTAAAAAATTTATTTTGAAAAATCATGATTAGTTTTGAAAAGTTAAATTAATTTTGAAGAACCAATTAATTATGCTTTTAAATTTATTTTTGAAAACAATGGTTGAATCTAAGATTAATTGAAATCTGTGTTAGATTCAAATCTGACAATAGTAAAGTAAATTTGGTTTTCAATAATCGGCTTCTAGGTCTTGGCGAGGCACTAGGCCTTCTTTGGCCGTAGCCTTATTGGATCATCAACTCTTTCCTTGACAAAGCCTTTTATTGAAAATCCATTTTCAAGTTACTCCTTGAAAGATTTTGGTCTAACTAGTTTGGATCTTGGATCGGTAGCTTCGGCTAGTTCCGCCAAAATGACTTCCCTAACGTACTATCATCTCTCCTCCGCCCAATACTATGTTGTTCAAATTTCAGTTAATCGGTTTAGTCCTTAATCTAACCAGTCCTAGGTTTAAGCATTGTAAATTGCAGAAAATAAATAAACAAGCAAGCATGCAATTTTACAATAAGAAAAAGAATTTATTTAATGATAAAAATGATTTTTAAGTTGGCTCCTCCTGGACTAAAGTCACGGTAATGATTAGACAAGATATGAATCTTGTCCTTGGGGATCCAATGCTGGTTTGGTCCAGCTTGGTTGTTCAGGCAAAGTTTGGGTACCCATGCCTGAACTTTAGGTCTAGATTGGTTCAATACAGCATAATATGACCTTTGTCTAGCCTTGGTTCGATACCCTAACACAGATCGATTTAGAACAGACTTTTGTTTTCCAAGGATCATGTTCAGACCCTTGGAACCCGAAGTGAATCGTTTCAAAGCTGCTCTAAGGTCCTTGACTTGAGTTGTCAAGGAGGAGTTCTTTTTCTCAAGCTTTTCAACTTGAGTAGAGGTTCCTTCTTGAACCTTCTCAGTCAAAGATCTAGAGTCAACGCCCTCTTTCAGGAGTTTTACTTCCTGTTGGAGAGACTCAACTCGGATTTTGGCTTTCGCCAAGTTACTAGATAGGTAAGCAATTAATTTTGCTAATTCAGCTTTAGAATAACCACTTACAGTTATTTTGCCGTCCTCCAAAATGGTGAGCTTTCTGTCGTCCGGCTCCGATTTTGATCCAATGTCGATTTCTTCGGAAGCAGTCAAGGCGAGTAGGTTCGATTATGGGACCTCTTCTTCTTCTTCGGATGAAGACTCGTCCCACGTTGCTTGAAGGGTCTTCTTCCTTCTTGTCTTCTTGGCTTCTTTCAGATTAGGGCACTCCGATTTGTAGTGTCCCTTCTTGTTGCATTCGTAGCACGTTATGTTGGATTTGGTCTTGGATGGTTCGGTTGGATCTTCCTTCTTTCGGCTGGCTTTTCTTCCGTTTGTCTGATGCTTCAGTTCCTTGTAGTAGTCCCGGGCTAGCCAAACCAGCTTGGGTCAATCTCCTTTGCTGTCTTCTGAGTCTGAGTCTGAGTCAGACTCGAGTGCAGGTTGAGGCTTCTTCTTGACCACCTTTCATGTTTTGCTTGCAACAAAAGCAATGTCTTTCTCGGCTAAGGTGCAGTTAGTCTGCTCATATAATTCAAGTTCAGAAAATAATTCGTCTAATTTTATTTTGGAAAGGTCCCTAGAAACTTTGTACGCATCTACCATAGATGCCCACAAAGTATTTCTCTGGAAAGCGTTTAGGGTATACCTGATCAGGTCACGGTTTTCTACCTTGTGACCTATTGTATGTAGACCGTTCATCAGCTCCTGGATCCTTGTGTGGAGTTGGGCTGCTGACTCACCTTCGTTCATTTTGATGGTGTATAACTTGTTCAGTAGTAGGTCCCTCTTGCTGATTCGGGTGTCGAAGGTTCCTTCGTGCTATTCGATCAACTTACCCCAAAGTTCCTTCGCACTGTTGAAGGGTCCCACCCGATTCAGCTCTTCTTTGGTTAGTCCGCATTAGAGTGTCTGAGTCGCCTTAGCATCAGCCTCGATCTTCTTTTTCAGCGAGGCATCCCATTCTGTGTAAGGTTGTGCCACTCCTTCAGCATTTTTCAGGATTTCCAAACCAGATTGGATTATGATCCACATGTCCACCTGAGTTTTCAGGTGGACTTCTATCCGACTCTTCTAGTAGGAGAAATCCTCCCCACTGAAGAGTGGTGGTCTGACTGTACTGAAACCCTCTTGCATGACCATTTAGAATTTCTGAAATAACACCGAAAAAAATGTCCCAAGACTTGGTCTTGGATTAGTAGTGCGGGAATAAGATAATTAGAAAAACGATCGAGTGGTGTTGCACCAACCTCGATTAACGAGAAAAATTTGTAAGAAAAAGAAATTGAAAATTTCATAAAAATCTGAAAAACTCTCAAATTGGTGGTTGCACCAAATTTGAGTTATCCCGCTCTGATACCACTTGTTGGATCGAGAAAACGATAGAGGGGGGTGAATATCGTTAAAACTTTTTCGGATAAGAATAAGAGAAAATGCAGCAGAAATAAAACAATCACACAAAGAACACAAGTATTTTATTTGGTTCGGAGTCGCGGTCGGCTCCTACTCCAAGGCCCGCGGTCCTTGACCGTTTACTGCGGGCAATTCTATAATTGATCATGATGTGAAATAAGCATGTTTTGGAATTTTAATCATCCATTGGAATTGACACAAACTTAATTTTGGTTAAAAACAACATGATCATGCTAAAAACATTCCGATCATGCCTTGGTACACATAGATTTCATTCATGTATTGATGTTGTCAAATAGCTATATACATCCAGGGATTGTGTGCTATCCATGCTTATGATTTTGTAAGCTGTCAATGTTTATGAATTTTCTAGTTAAATGATTGTATGCATGCATGTTTTGGAAGTCTGGTCATAGTTAGATACTAATTTGATACAAGTGTATTTTGAAAATTTGATCATACCTTGTGTATCATGAAATTTGATCATACTTGGAATATTTTGATTCACACATGATCATGCCAAGAACATGCTTAGAACATAACTGATCATACAAACCTGGTTTTGGGACTTAAGTTCATGATTAAGAACATACTCATCATGCTTAGGACCAAATGGATTAACATTAATTGAGTTAAGGGTTTGGGAAAGGTTTAGAGTGTTCAAACGTTGAAACAGAACCGTTTCTGAAACTTCTCAGTTTCAGAAACCTGTCTGTGTCATACCTGATCGGTCCACCGACCGATCAGGACTCACTCTGATCGGTCTGGCGACCGATCAGATCAATTCTGATCAAGGAACTCCCAGATCGTTCCAAATTGATCCAAAAACTCTTGAGACCAATCACCTTCCATAGAATTGTATCAGTTTAATGATCATACTACAAACAAATCTGATACAAACCAAGTATAATTGGATCATCCTAGTCATACTCGGAGCAAATCTTATACTGATTCGATACAAGCCCGTGTTGAAATTTTTGAAATTCATATGAACGGGTTGTGTGAATCATGTCGTTTGATCTCTTGCTCCTTGATGAGGGATAATTTTCAGTCACGAAATCCAAATCATGACTCTTGTTCTTAATGTCGTGTTTCAGAAATTTTTCTGAAATACCGAATATCAATAGAGTCCTCTCTCCTGTTATGGGATGCAAATTGTTAATGCAGTTTGATCAGGAACGTATCAAAGTTTCCAAAATTTTTCTGAAATCTGATCGCTCCCCAGACTAATCAGATATCCTTCTGTATCACGTAATCAACAGACCTGGTTGGTCACGGAGACCAATCAGGACTATGTTTCAGATACAGTTGCATTCCTTACTCGTCCTATGAAGCATATACGTATTTGACCATGATATACTTCTGTATATGTCTTCACATGGAAGTCCAAGTGTTAATGCAGTCCGATCTTGAACGAATCAGAATTACAGAAATTTTTCTGAAAATTGATCGTTCATAGATAAATCAGAAATTTTTCTGTATCGATCATCAGTCTGATGGAACTGCGATAATTGTTGTCATATGATGCATATATATTGTTGTCATGATACATTTATGGTATATGCCTCTCATATGCAATTCCAGAATCATCCTTTGACTTACTTGTCATATGAAATATATACATGCTTGACCATAATATTATTCTGTATATGTTTTCATGTGCAATTCAAAACTTAACTTTGATTATTTTGGATTTGGGGAGAGACCCGTGTTTGAGGGGGAGGTATGTTTAAAACTTAATAACCATACCCTTTTCGATGTTTGACAAAGGGGGAGAAAATGACTGATTAAGTTTATGGTTATTATAGGGGGAGGATCATGATTCCCTTATAAGAATTGAACGGACTTCAATTGATTGATACCTAAACTTAAATCGGGTTGTCAAACAACAAAAAGGGGGAGATTGTTGATGCAGTCTGGCCCGGTTGTTGTTTTGGTGTTTGACAATGATTTAAGTTTGGTTGAGCGAATTTGGTTTAAAGTCCTGGTCGGGGACTGGGCATGAAACCCTGGTGAGTGAAGCCAGGTCCTAGCTTGGAAGCTAGGTTGAAATCCCGGTGAGTGAAGCCGGGTCCCGGTGAGTGAAGTCATGTGATGAAAATCCCGGTGAGTGAAGTCGGGTCCTGGTGAGTGAAGCCAGGTGTTGGAAATCCCGGTGAGTGAAGCCGGGTTCTGGTGAGTGAAGCCAGGTGTTGGAAATCCCGGTGAGTGAAGTCGGGTCCTGGTGAGTAAAGCCAGGTGTTGAAAAGTCCTAATTCGGAAGAGGTGGGTGAAAAGTCCTAGC
This sequence comes from Boesenbergia rotunda, assembly GCA_024364735.1. Classification (NCBI taxonomy): domain Eukaryota; kingdom Viridiplantae; phylum Streptophyta; class Magnoliopsida; order Zingiberales; family Zingiberaceae; genus Boesenbergia; species Boesenbergia rotunda. The sequence goes on along the minus strand of JAGFNQ010000685.1, from coordinate 12,632 downwards.
TTGGAGGGCTAGGTGAAAAGTCCTAGCTTGGAGGGCTAGGTGAAAAGTCCTAACTTGGAGGGTTAGGTGAAAAGTCTCATCTTGGAGAGTTAGGTGAAAAAGTCCTGGCTTGGAGGGTCAGGTGCCTAGCTTGGAGGGCTAGGTTGGATGAAGGTCTAACTCGGAGGGGTTGGGTGAAAAGTCCTAGCTTGGAGGGCTAGGTGAAAAGTCCTAGCTTGGAGGGCTAGGTGAAAAGTCCTAACTTGGAGGGTTAGGTGTAAATTCCCAACTTGGAGAGTTAGATTGAAAAATCCTTAGCTTGGAGGGCTAAGGTGAATGAAATCCTAGCTTGGAAGGCTAGGTCTGCGTCCCTGGATCGGTCTGGTGACCGATCAGGGAGTTGGCACGCTGCTCCTTCGTGGATCGATCTGGTGACCGATCCAGCGATGTCTGATCGGTCTGGTGACCGATCAGGGAGTGTGTGTTTCACTCACTGCACAGCTCCTGATCGGTCTGGTGACCGATCAGGGAGCGAACAGGGAGTTGAGTTCCCCTACTGATCTGCTCCTGATCGGTTTGGTGACCGATCAGGGATACTGCTCAGATCGGTCTAGTGAACGATCATTTGTCGCAAGGTTCTCACTATCACCGATCAGGATGACTCCTGATCGGTCTGGAAGCAGCCTGATTGGTCTGGTGACCGATCAGGCAGGAGCCTGATTGGTCTGGGGACCAATCAGGAGTGTGCAGAAGACTTCTGGATCGGTCTGGTGACCAATCAGGGTCCTTCCTGATCGGTCTGGTGACCGATCAGGCACAGAACTTTAATTCAAATACGCTGTCAGAAGCTCTGATCGCGTCTGTTTTCACTGCCGATTCTCTGCTACATCGCTGCTTATGTTTGATATGCATTGCTAAGCTTCTATTGGAGTGTGCAGGCTTTACAGGGATGATTCAAACATTGGAGGAGAGTCAATGGGAGGCTTTCCTTGGAGCAGGTTTGTTTGATTCTCCTTCTCAGGTTTCAACGGCAACTGGAGCAGCTGGCGACTGACGGAGACTCAGCTGGAGAGGAGGTCTTCAGTGGACTGAGTGCTCAGGGAGGTCAGTGGGTTCAGGCTGGCTCAGTGGATGCTGGCGAAGCTTGTGATGGTGAGCAGAGCTTAAGAGACAAAGCTGGATGCAGAGGAGCGGTGGCGAACAAGACAGAAACTTGGGAAGTTTGGCTGGGCTGTGTTCATGCTCTTTGTTTCTTTGTGCTTGAGCTTTCTTGTACATCTTTGTGAGCTTGTCTTCTCGAGTGTCTCGTGTGCTTAACTTGTATCTTCTTGAGATCACTTGTGGAGAGGTTTCTCCACCGAGAAGGAGGCTGCTACTATCCGGAGTTCACCGGGGCTTGATCTGCCGACGATCAAGGGATCGCCCACCTTACGGGCACGCCAAGGAGTAGGGGCAAGTTATCCCCGAACCTTGTATATCGCTGTGTCTACTGGTTTGCTCATTTTGTGTTGATTTCTGTTCTTCATTTCTGTTTCTGCATCTTGTCTTCCGCTGCTAACATTTAAGTGCAGAAACTTGAAAAGAAAGCAATTTTTGTGTCCGGCTAGATTCACCTCCCCCCTCTCTAGCCATCTCGTCTCCAACACTAGAGACCAGGAGACCCCAGAGGCTCCCCAAGATATTGGACCGTCAGAGCTGCCAACGGACCCTGGAGGGGGTTCCCATGCCTCTCCTGCTGAGGTACCCGAGGGAGAAGTTGCACCCCCTCCCGCTGTCGCACCCTCCGAGACCCAAGCTGCCGAGAAAAAAATGGCGGAAGCGGCTAGTCCCTAGGGATTGCCCCCTAAAGAGGTTGAAGAAAGGCCTATCCTCGGAGTTTCCCGCCGAGAAAAAAATGGCGGAAGCGAAGCTTCTGCATTCTCGAAAAGTTATTAGCTTTAAAAAAACTTTTGAACGAACTTACTATTTGCGTTGTCTCGTCGTCCGTCGAGGATTCTGACTCCTTCTCCGTTCTCCTTGTGTTTAGGGCCAGATTCTTCGTCTTTCTAGATCCTGCCCACCGAGATTCGTGTAATCCGAAAATGGAAAACATTTCATCTAATGTACTTACCTCTAAATCTTTGGAGATGTAATAAGCGTCGACGATTGAGCTCCACTCCTGGGTCCTTGGGAAGGCGTTGAGGGCGTATCGAATGGAGTCGCGATTACTTACCGATTCGCCGAGTTGGGTGAGTCCGGAGATTAGCTCCTTTATTTTGGCATGAAGTTCAGCCACCGTTTCTCCTTCCTTCATTTGCAGGTTTATCAGCTGGTTCCGGAGGAGATCCTTTCTTGCTGATTTGGCTTCAGAGGTACCCTCATGAAGTTCTAGGAACTTCTCCCATAATTCTTTTGCGGAGTGGTAGTTGCCGATCCGGTTTACCTCTTGAGTAGGCAAGACTGTTAGGAGGTGGAACTCGGCCTTACCATTGGCAACAGATTCCGACTGCTCCTTCTTATTCCACAAGCTTTCTTCTTTTTCATCCCCGTTCGCATCTTTAGGAACTGCAAAACCATATTTTATTGATAAAAGAATATCAAAATCTGTACGAAAAAGTACCTCCATTTTTTTCTTCCAGACGGTGAAATCCCCTTCGAATTTAGGTGGATGAATGTGCGCGTCGGCCATCGTCTTGTTGCTTTCTCAGGCGATTAGTCCTTCAAAAGCGAACCCGCTTTGATACCACTTGTAGGATCGGGTCGACCGGCTAGAGGGGGGTGAATAGACGGTTTATGAAAAATAAGCACTAACACTCGTCTTTGAAAAGAAATAAACTTGGTTGCAACAGAGTCGTTGCTTCCAAGGCAGTTGATGCTCAAACAGAAACTCCTTAAGGCGAAGAAGCCTTTACAGTTGTAGCACAGAGAAAGCTTAGAGAGAAAGAGAGTTTACAACTCAATGAATTGCTTTCTAAAGCAAAACCTCTAAGTCTATTTATAGCCTAAGAGAATAAATCTGGATTGTTGATTGTTGATCACTTTTCTCTTGGCCGTTGATCCATGGATGTAATCTGGATGGTTGATCTTGGATGGGATTAAACTGCATCCATTGGATTTGATTAAAGGATAATGTAACATTATCCTTTAAGTTTTAATTGTTTTAATTAAAACTTTATCTTTCCTCGAGATGGCTGTTGGAATCTCCATGTCGCTGTTGTAATCTTTAAGTAGTAATATCGGCAACATTTTATTGCCATCGCCCTTTAGTCCAAATGGTAAGTGGGTTAGTGTGTGTTGTTGAAGTCTCGGGTTCGATCCTTCGTGGCACCAAATAATTTTCTCTTTTCTTTTGGGCGCTTGGACTAGTCTTTTTGATTCTTCGTCTGCTGGGTGATTTCCGGCCAACCGGAGTTAGGCTCACCCGAACCCGACTCCGGTCTTTCGCCCCTCGAGCGTCCTTCCTCCCGGCTTCTCGTCCCTCGGACACCGCGCACGTCCTTCTCGCTCCACCGGTGTACTCTTCCGCAGCATCTGCGTCCCTCGGATTGTACCGAGCCCGTCGGCTCACTTCCCCGCACAATCCTTCTCGTCCGCTACGTCTTACACTCGACTTCCTCCGTTCCTAAGTTCCTGCATACTTAGACAGAGGGATTAAAAACACACAGGACCTAACTAACCTAGTTGATCACATCAAAACCAGCCGGGGCACCAACAAGAAACACTCTACAATTTGGCAGCACTTCGTTACTGTACTGAACCGTATCGTACACGTACAAAACGTGCTCCTTTTATAGGTGAACATGACAGATTTGCAATCTGTCTAGCCCGCACCAGTCGACTGCCCCTGGGGCAGTCGACTGGCCTAGCATTAATTGCTAGCTAACGGCTAGTTTCGGGGGTATACCAGTCGACTGCCCAGTGGCCAGTCGACTGATCCGACGCTGCGAACTTTCTGTGAGTTTTGGCAGTCGACTGCCTCTGGGCCAGTCGACTGCCCTGCCTCACAGCTCAACTCCAGCCACTCCGAACCTTCTCCTTCGCGTGTGCCTTCAGGTCTGCTCCCTTGGCTCGCCCCTTGAAGTCCTCTTCCTCTGGCTATCGTCCCTCGGATGCGAACGCAAGCTTTCCCTTGGCTTGCCTCCATGCCACCCTTCACGTGTGCCCTTGAAGTCCACTTCCCGGCTTGCCCTTGGAGCTCTCCTCCCTCGGCTCTCGTCCCTCGGATATGTCCATCATGTCTGATTCTCCAAGTCCTGCAAACTCAATCACACATATCAAATACAACATAACACTCTAACTTTGAACATATTCGCCCACATATCAAAATCATGATCTTCCAATCATTTAAGGGTCGATTGCCTCAACAATCTCCCCCTTTTTGATGTGTGGCAATATGTTTAAATTAGAGATAAACAACAATCACAATAGCAATAACAACATATAGCAATTGAAAAATCATGAGACATAGTAACCCTAAGAGGTAACCTCCCCCTTAACCTATGTCTCCCCCCATTTTCAATTCTAGTTACAATCCAAATTAAGTTTCCACTTAATAACAACAATATGTTAAAAATATAAGACATATCAGAACCTAAGAGGTACCTCCCCCTTAATCCATGTCTTCTCCCAAATTTTAACCTTTCAAAGTCTAAGTTGGACAAAATACCTAAAATCATCCATTTTAAGTCAAAATTCTAACTTAAACCATCCATTCTTCCCCTTTGACACCATCAAAATGATTGCCTCAAGCAACCAAAACCCATGGCATCAAATGAAAGAATTTTAATTTCTGAAATTTCTCACAGTGGCTGAAAACCTGCGTGCCAGTCGACTGCTCATGGGGCAGTCGACTGATACGCCATCAGTCTGATATTTCAGCTTTTCTGCCAAATTTCAGAAACTCCTAGAAAATTCCAGAAAATTTCAAAAATTGTAAAATTTTGCATACATGTTTGAAATATTATACTCTATCAGGGAAAAATATTAAACCATATAAAATTTCAAACATGCATGACTTTCGACAAAAATCCAAAATCTTTGAAAAACACTACATTTTGTATCAAACTTTGAAACCAATTTTGCAATTATATGAATTTTAAAAGCATGGCAAAGTATGTAAGACATAAAATGGTTTATAAAAGTTTAAAATGTCCAACTATGATCTTTGGGCAAAGTGTCCATTGATTAAACACTTGTCTTCCCCATAGTTGGTCTAGTTTTCATATTTTGATACTCTCAATGGTTCAACAATGTGCCACAAGCACAAGTGAGTCATATGTATCACCCTAATGGATCAAGCACCCTTATTCAAAGCTAATGTCTCCAAGTTCATCCTATACTTCCACAAAACACATTCCAAGCCCTCTTCTTAAGGATGTGAACTCCGATTCCGGAAGAGGCTTGGTAAAGATATCGGCTAGGTTCGACTTGGATTCAACATAGTATAGTTCTATGTCTCCCCTTGCCACATGGTCTCTAATGAAGTGATGTTTCACTTCAATGTGTTTTGTTCTAGAATGGTGAACCGGATTTTTAGTTAGGTTGATTGTACTTACATTGTCACACAAGACTTTGACCTTGGTGTAATGTAGTTCATAATCCTCTAAGGTGTGCATGATCCAAAGGAGTTGGGAAACACACCCACCCATTGCCACATATTCCGCTTCTGTTGTAGATAGGGCAACGCATGGTTGTTTCCTACTACTCCAACTAACTAAGGAAGACCCAAGAAATTGACACCCTCCACTTGTACTCTTCCTATCTAGCTTACACCTCGCGTAGTCCGAGTCGGTATATCCAATTAGATCAACACTGGGGGTTCTAGGATACCAAAGTCCGACATTGAGGGTCCCTTTCACATACCTTAAGATCCTTTTAACTACAACCAAATGAGACTCTTTTGCACAAGATTGGTATCTTGTACACATACCTACCGCAAAAAGTATGTCGGGTCTACTAGCGGTTAGGTATAGGAGGCTACCAATCATGCTCCTATACTGTTTAGAGTCTACCATTTTCCCTTCACTGTCACTATCCATTTTCACATTGGTTCCTATGGGTGTAGATGCTACCTTAGCATTTTCTAAACCAAATTTCTTTAACATCTCCTTAGCATATTTGGTTTGAAAGACATGTGTACCTTCATTAGTTTGCTTAACTTGAAGGCCTAAGAAAAAGGTTAACTCTCCTACAAGACTCATCTCAAATTCATCTTCCATACACTTGATGAATTCTTGTAGGAAGTCATTATTTGTTGACCCAAAAATGATATCATCCACATAAACTTGGGCAACAAATATCTCCTTGTCCTTAGATTTTAGGAACATTGTAGGGTCAATTGTTCCTCTCCTAAACCCCTTAGACACTAGAAATGAAGAAAGCCTTTCATACTAAGCCCGGGGAGCTTGTTTCAATCCATATAAGGTTTTTCTTAGTTTGAACACGTGTCTTGGAAAGTTAGGGTCCTCAAACCCAGGGGGTTGTTCTACATAAACCTCTTCCTTAATGATCCCATTAAGGAATGCCGACTTCACATCCATTTGGTGGAGTGTGAAACCCATGTAAGCGGCATAGGCTAGTAGAATTCTAATTGACTCTAACCTAGCTACGGGGGCATTAGTCTCATCATAGTCTAGTCCCTCAACTTGGTTAAACCCCCTAGCTACCAATCTAGCCTTGTTCCTAGTGATTTTACCTTGGTCATCCAGTTTGTTCCTAAACACCCATCTAGTGGTTACAATAGTACAATCATTGGGCCTAGGAACCAACTCTCAAACTTCACTCCTCTCAAATTGATTTAGCTCTTCTTGAATGACTAAAACCCAATCAACATCTCCCAATGCTTCATCAATGGACTTAGGTTCTAATTGGGAGATTAGAGCTGCTTGACTAGTTTGGTCCCTAAAATAGGACCTAGTCCTTACACCTTGAGTGACATCACCCACAATTTGGTCAATAAGGTGATCATGGTGATGTCTCAAGGGTCGAGAGGTTGTAGGTTCATTTGCTTCTTCATCCTCATCCTCTAGGGTACTTCTTACTCCCCCTTGATCATTGCCCTCCAAATGTAGGTCTTAAATTCTTTGGGCAAGGGGTTGGACCTCTTTTATATCCTTATCAATTGAGGCCTTCCTAGGGTAGGTACTACTTGTTTCATCAAATTTAAAATTCGAGGACTCCTCAATCACCTTTGTGTTGGTGCAGTTTGCACTAACGGTCAAACTCGGGTTTTGATGTATGACAAAGTGGTTAAAGTTAGGGTTGTTAGTGTTTAACCCCTTTACTAAGTGTGCAGGGTTGAAAGACTTAGGACCAGACACCAGGCTGAAGTCCAGGATGGTTGAGTCCTGGCGGGAAGTCCAGTTGGGTCCGCGGGACCTGACAACTGGCTGAAGACCAAGTTGGTTGAGACTTGGCAGGAAGACCAAGGTGGTTGAGCCTTGGCAGGAAGTCCTGGTGGGTCAAGAAGTCAAGTAGAGCTGCACAAGGTAAGTGAGGTAAGTCACTGGAGGAGCGAACCAGTGAGGACGCGTTCCCCTTGAGGGAACATTAGGCGTCGGCTCGACCTAGGGCTCCATTTTGGAGACCCAAAGTCAGAACCAAGACAGCCAAGGCTGTGTAAATTAACTTATTAATTGCTGTTTTGGACTAACCCTGGATGCAGGACCAGAAGGAGTTCTGCAGCTCAGAGAGCCTCAAAGGAGTGAGGCAGTAGCTGAGCAGGGCGCCCCGGATGTTTCGAGCGCCCCAGAGTCAACCCAAAGTCAGCAGAGCAAGTAAACGCCCCGACAGCAGCACATTTGGGGGCGCCCCGGATGTTTCGGGCGCCCCGCGCGCGTCGGGCGCCCCGCGTGTCGCGGGCGCCCACTGTGCCACGCCACTGGCAGCTGCAGCAGCTCACCCTCGCGAAGAAGATGAAGCCTTGACCGGTCAAACCGGGCGCCCCGCGCGCGTCGGGCGCCCCAGTCAAAGGTGATCCCGAAGAAGCAGAGATCAGCCTTGACCAGAGGGCTCGCCGGATCGAAAGCCACGTGGGGGGGCGCCCCGAGCATCCCGGGCGCCCCCACCCTATATAAAGGGCCCTCGACCCTCTTCTTCAGAACAACACTTCTTCAAAAGCCTCCAAGTTCTTCTACGCTCGCGCCTTGCTCCGGAAACGCTTCACTTCGAGCCGACGACGTCCAGCTGCCCCGAAAGAGTCAACCTACTCCGGACGTCGGTAAAAAGATAATTTTTTAATATATAGATTGTTGCATTTAATTACTTGAAAGTGTGGGGTTGTCACACTTTCAATTCCTTTGTACTCGCCTACTCTATCGGTGTTTACCGGTAGAGAGTATTAGTGGATTGCCCAACGGAAAGGTCCGAGGGACCTGGGCCTTCGAGTAGGAGTCGCCGAAGGCTCCGAACGAAGTAAAAATCGTTCGTGTTTGTGTGTTTGTTTTTCGTTTCTTTCGTTTCCGCTGTGCACGCTTTTTAAAGCACTCTGATTTAAATTTAAAAGTCACGTGATTCACCCCCCCCTCTCACGTGCATCGATCCTACAAGTGGTATCAGAGCCTGGTACGCTCTGTATCGGTGCAACCACCATAAGAGCCGGGGGAAATCCAGTTTTTTTTCGAGTTTTGGTTTTTCGCTACACTTGATCTAAATTAGGTATTGTTGCCTAGATTTGGATTATTTTTTCCGTTCGTTTGATTTTACTCGAATTTGGTGCAACACCATTTCGAGTCACTCTTTCTCTCTCTTCTCCTTTTTCTACCACACTACTAATCCAAGACCTAGTCTTGGGACAAGTTTTTGTGTAGTCTATTTCAGATGGCTCAAGGTGAAGGCTATAGCACTGCCCGCCCTCCCCTCTTTAATGGGGAAGACTTTCCCTACTGGAAGAGAAGGATGGAGGTTTATCTGAAGACCGACATGGATCAGTGGTTTGCAGTTCAAACAGGCTACACACCGCCAATGGATGAGGGAAATAATGCTCCACTGAAGCCCGACAGATGGAACCCAGAGATGAAGAAAAAGGCTCAGACCGAGTTCAAAGCCCAGAACACCCTCCAGTGCGGACTTACCAAAGAGGAGCTAAACAGAATTGGACCAACCGACTCAGCAAAGGAGCTATGGGACAAATTAATTGAACACATGAAGGCACCTCTGATGCCAAGGTAACAAAAAGGGATTTACTTTTAAATAAGTTATTTAATATAAAAATGCAGGAAGGAGAATCTGCAAGCCAACTCCACGCCCGGATCAAGGACATACTGAATGGACTCCACATGATCGGGCACAAACAGGAGAACCGGGACATCATAAGGTATGCGTTAAATGCGTTCCCTAGAAATTCACTATGGGCATCTATTATAGATGCCTATAAAATTTCTAGGAACCTTTCAAAAATTAATCTGGATGAACTATTTTGTGAATTAGAGTTGCATGAGCAAACTAACGCCAAGGTCGAGAAAGGGCTAGCTTTATTTGCAGGTTCACCAAAAGAAGCCAAATCAAAGAGAAAAATTCAAGAAGAAACTGAAGATAATCAGACTCTGACTCAGATGAAGAAGAACAACTGGTGAACTTGGTAAGAAAAATGTTCACCAGAAGGAAGAACAAATTTTCAAAGAAAGATATTCAAAAGGTAATGAAGCCCTCCAGCACTGAAGGTAAAAGCAAAATGATCTGCTTCGGCTGTAACAGAAAAGGGCACTTCAAACATGAATGCCCTTACAAGAAGGAGAACCAACCCACTAAGAACAAAAAGAAGAAGGCTCTTCAAGCCACGTGGGATGAAAGCTCGGACGATTCCGACGATGAACAACCGAAGAATGCAAGCTACCTCGCACTGATGGCAACCGGACCAGAATCGGACTCGGAGCAAGACGAGGATTCCGAATACGAGTCGAGCCAAGAGATCGGACTATTTTCAGACGGCTCTACTAAGGTATATTTAGATTCAGTAAATGAAAAGTTCTTTAAAATTATTTCTGTCTTAAATAAAAAATTGCTTGCATCTGAATCTAGAAATGACCAGCTCCTTAAGGAAAATCAAGACCTTAAGGAGCAATTAATTAATACCAGAACATTAACCGAACAAACTCAAAATCAAAAATTAATTGAGCTTGAAACTGAAAACTCAACCCTAAAGGGCGAAGTCCTAAAACTTAAGGATCTACTAGCAACTTTCACAACCCGATCCAAGAACCTTGACCTTATTCTTGGATCACAAAAGGGCATGTACAACAAATCTGGGATAGGATATAAATCAAGATCGAACCAAAGATCCTTTATCTCCTTTATCCACCCCCGCAAAAATCAACGAAAAGCGTGGGTTCCGAAAGCTTATCTAACAAAGCAAGTAGGTCAGAATCAATTTTATGTCCCAAAAAGGGACATCCATTACATTGACCCTAGACATCCAGTCTACAATTTAGGGGGAGGCTCCAAACTAGTTGGCACCTCAAAATCAGCCTTTGCCCAGGTGGGCACTTAGGACTAGCTTCAAAGTTAATTTGACTCTTGTACTATTTAGTACCAGGGTTTTCAATGAGTAAGTTAAAAGTCCAACTTCTGTAAGCGGCTTTGCCTAGAAAATGGTTGTTGCTCCAATAAGGCTTCGGCCAAAGAAGGCCACTGTGCCTCGCCATGGCCTGGAAGCCAATTATTGAAGTGTACTTTTAACTTACTACTTGTTGAACTTGGATCTAACACAAGGTCAAGTTAACTTTTCTAAACAAACTCAAAATCATCTCACAAAATCATAGGACTCCCTTGATTGATGACTTAGACCGAGTGAGATGAATAAGGATAACCAAATTCAAATTATTGATTGATAACTCAACATTCAAATTAAAATTCAAATTCAAATTCAAAAATTAAAATTAAAATTCAAATTAAAATTAAAATTAAATTAAAATTCAAATTAAAATTAAAATTCAAATTAAAATTAAAATTAAAATTCAAATTAAAATTCAAATTCAAATTCAAAAATTAAAATTAAAATTCAAATTAAAATTAAAATTCAATTTCAAAAATTAAGATTAAAATTAAAATTCAAATTCAAATTAAAATTAAAATTCAATTTCAAAAATTAAGATTAAAATTCAAATTCAAATTCAAATTCAAAAATTAAAATTCAAATTAAAATTAAAATTCAAATTAAAATTAAAATTAAAATTAAAGTTAAAATTCAAAAATTAAAATTAAAATTAAAATTCAAATTAAAATTCAAATTCAAATTCAAAAATTAAAATTAAAATTCAAATTAAAATTCAATTTCAAAAATTAAGATTAAAATTAAAATTCAAATTCAAATTCGAAAATAAAAATCAAATTCAAAGTCAAACTTAACATAACTCAAATTTAAAATTCAAACTCAAGTGTTTAAATCTTTTTAGATTTTTTCAAAAACTCAACCTAGGTCTAAACCGTTTACTTAACTGTAGGAAAATAAATGGATCATTGACAGTGGATGCTCCAGACACATGACTGGGGATCCCACCAAATTTACAGAACTCAAGTACAAAAGACTAGGGACTGTTGCTTTTGGAAACAACGGTAAACTTAAGGTAATTGGCCTAGGCAATATTGAACTTGAGTCTGATTTCATAATAACAAATGTATTACTTGTTGAAAATTTCAACTTCAATTTACTAAGCATTAGCCAATTGTGTGACACTGGTTATAAGGTTAGGTTCCTATCCAATGAATGTCTGATCAAACACAATGACAACCCAAACATCACACTTAGAGGACTTAGGCACAATAACATTTATGAAATTAAGTTAACCTGTCCCTTAGAAAACTGCCTCTTAACCCATAAGGATGAGACTTGGCTCTGGCATAGGAGACTTTCACACACTCACTTCAGAAAACTACCTAAACTAAATGGTTTAGTTAGAGGCCTACCAAAGTTATCTAACCTTGAGTCAACCTTATGTAATGCTTGTCAACAAGGAAAACAAACTAGGTCAACCCACAAACCAACTAATCAAACTCAAACCAAGTCAATTCTGGAATTAATTCACCTAGACCTATTTGACTCACATGGGGTTAAATCAATTAATGGTAACCTATACTGCCTAGTAATTATAGATGACTATTCAAGATTTACCTGGGTAAAATTCTTAAAAAATAAAGATGAAACGTTTGATATACTCACTCAATTTTGTAAATTAACAGAAAATGAAAAAGGGATTAAAATCAAAAGACTTAGGAGCGATAATGGCGGAGAATTCAAAAATCACAAATTTAATCAATTTTGTCTAGAAAAAGGCTACCATCACGAATTCTCTTGCCCTAAAACACCTCAACAAAATGGAGTTGTAGAAAGGAAAAATAGAACACTACAAGAAGCAGCTAGAACAATGCTTAATGAATACAACTTACCTAAATACCTTTGGGCTGAGGCTGTTAGTACAGCTTGTTATGTACAAAATAGAATAACTCTAATTAAAAACCTAGGAAAGACCTCTTTTGAAATCTATTATAACAAACAACCTAACATTAAATACCTTAAAGTATTTGGATGTAAAGTCTATATCTTAAATACTAGAGAACACTTAGGAAAATTTACTTCTAAGGTTGAGGAAGGCATCTTTGTAGGTTATTCCCTTACCAGTAGAGCCTATAGAGTTTATAACAAAATTACCCTAAAAATTGAAGAAACTACAAATGTAAAA
>JAGFNQ010000684.1:99776-163353 GCA_024364735.1 Boesenbergia rotunda | reverse complement strand
CCTTAACTGTCTGTAAGACTGATATATCGTTTCCTATAAGTAATATGTCATCGACATATAATACTAGGAATACGACTGCACTCCCACTAACCTTCTTGTACACACAAGGTTCGTCAGGATTTTGTGAGAAATCAAACTCTTTGATTGTCTCATCAAAACGGATGTTCCAGCTCCTGGATGCTTGCTTCAGTCCATATATGGATCGTCGAAGCTTGCATACTTTGGTTTTATCAACCGATGTGAAACCTTCAGGTTGTATCATGTATACATCCTCAAGCAGGTTTCCATTAAGGAAAGCTGTTTTCACATCCATTTGCCATATCTCATAATCATAATGAGCTTGCTATGGCTAGGAGCATCCGAATGGATTTAAGCATAGCTACTGGCGAATAGGTTTCGTCATAATCAATTCCTTGTTTTAACGATATCCTTTTGCCACTAATCTACCTTAAAGGTAACAACATTACCTTCCATGTCGGTTTTCTTCTTGAAAACCTACTTGCACCCTATGGGCTTAATCCCTTCAGGTGGGTTAACCAAGTCCCATACTTGGTTTTCGTACATGGAAATCTATTTCCGACTTCATGCTTCAAGCCATTTATCCCTTTCTGAATTTTCAGACATCTTCATAATGATAGGTTCGTCATCGCTTATGAGTAACACGTCGTTCGATTCACTTATGAGAAATCCGTATCTCTCTGGAATATTGTGTGTCCTATCAGACCTACGAAGAGGTGGTGTTGTTTTAGGTTCAACTGGTAGCTCATCATTATGAGTTATTGGTTGTGGGTCTAGACTAGGTGTCTCTGTAATGTCTATTGGAGTTTCTTGACTTCATCAAGTTCAATGTCACTCCCACTGTTTTCTTGTAAAAGAAATTCTTTTCCAGAAATACAGCATGCCTTGAAACAAACACCTTTTGTTCCAAGGGATGATAGAATTGGTAACCCTTCGTTTCCTTAGGGTATCCAATAAATAGACATTTATCAGACTTAGCATCCAATTTGTCTGATACAGTCCGCTTCACATATGCAGGACAACCCCATATCTTAAGGTGAGTAAGTGAGGTTTCTTACTATTCCATGTCTCATATGGAGTAGTAGAGACTACCTTGGTCGGGACTCTGTTTAGCAAGTAAACAGCTGTCTTTAGTGCATAGCCCCAAAAGGATTTTGGAAGAGTTGCATGATTCATCATGACCTAACCATGTCCATCAAGGTTCGGTTGCGCCTCTCAGATACACCATTATGCTGTGGTGTATAGGCGGAGTCCATTGGGAAATATCCCATTGTCCCTTAGATAATCTTGAAACTCTTGACTTAAGTATTCACCACCCCGATCGGATCGAAGTATCTTAATACTTTTGCCAAGCTGTTTCTCTACTTCATTTCTGAACTCTTTGAATTTCTCAAAGGCTTCAGACTTGTGTTTCATCAAGAACGCATACCCGAGTCGTGAGTGATCATCGATAAAGGTGATGAAGTAGCTATAGCCTCCTTGTGCAAGAGTTGACATTGGTCCACATACATCAGTATGTATTAGACCAAGCAATTCTCCCACTGGATTACCTTTTCCGGAAAAGGGTAATTTGGTCATCTTGCCTTTTAAGCATGATTCGCATGTATCAAATGAATCGGGTTCAAATGATTCCAAAATTCCACATCGGTGTAATTTGGTCATGCGTTTCTTACTTACATGGCCAAGACGACAATGCCAAGTGTAGGAGTCTATTCGATTATCTATTCGAGTACGTTTGTTGCTGACTTCGATATTGAAAACGTCACTGGATAAATCTAACGTGTAGATACCATTGCACAAAATTCCATTCCCATAAAGAACGTCATTTAAAGTTATGTAACAACAATTGTTACTAAAAGTTAAATGATAACCCTTTTCATTCAAACATGAAATAGATACAATGTTCTTTATTAACGAAGGAACAAAATAACAATTATCCAATTCTAAGACACGTCCAGTGGGGAGCTTTAGCAAATATGTTCCGATGGCAACAGCAGCAATCTTTGCTCCATTTCCAACTCGCAAATTCTCTTCTCCTTTGACGAGTCTTCTTCTATTCCTTAGCCCCTGTATGTCATTACATATATGTGAGCTACACCCAGTATCAAGTACCCAGGTATATGAGGAAATAGAGTGACATTCAATAATGAAGATACCTGAAGAGGATGGGGCATCGGATGCCTTATTCTTCAAGGACTCAAGATATACCTTGCAGTTTCTTCGCCAGTGACCCTCCTTGCCACAATGATGACAAGTTCCTTTTGGTTTCTTTTCAGTCTTTTTGGCCTTTTTCTTCTTTCCTTTATTCTGTTCTTTGGCCTTCCTTTTAGAACCTTTCTTCGAGGAACCAACTAACAGTACCGTCTTTTAATCCTGCTTTACAGAAGGCTCTACAGTCTTCAGCAAGTTGAGCAACTCAGGAATGGTAGTCTCCAGCTTGTTCATCCGATAGTTCATCACAAATTGTGAATAACTTTTGGGCAAACAATGCAGAATTAAGTCAATACATAGTTCATGATCCATTGCAAAACCGAGTGTGTTTAGTCGCTCAATGTACCCCAACATCTTTAACACAAACTGTGAGGCAGAAGTGCCTTCCTGCATCCTAGAGGTGAAGAGGAGTCTGGAGACTTCGAACCTTTCGGATCTCGCCTGCTCTTCGAACAACTCATGAAGATGGAAGATGATGGTATAAGCATCCATATGCTCATGCTGCTTTTGCAGCTCAGGTACCATAGAGGCTAGCATTATGCAACTCGCAAGTTCAGAATCGGTCACATGTTTCTGATAGACCACTAACTGGTCTGGAGTTGCATTTTCTGGAGGACGGCTAGGAAGTTGATCTTCAAGGACATAAGCAAGCTTCTCTGCCTTGAGGACTATCCTCAGGTTTCGAAGCCAGTCCATGAAGTTTGGCCCAATAAGTTTATTGGTGTCCAAAATGGAATGCAAATTCAGAGAAGACATGATCGAGTGATTAACCTAGAAATACAAATTGAGCTTATGTGAGAAGAATGACAAAGAATGTATCAACATACATTAATAAAATCCTATTTATTTTCAAATTGAATAACCCTTTTTATCAATTCGGGAGATCGTAGGAACATCTCCAAATAGGATGATATCCCACCATAGATAAGAACAACCATGGCTGTGGCCATGAAGTTTTTCTTAGCTATGAAGGTAGGTAATTATACCGATTACATATCACATATATGTAACTATCACATTATGCTATCAACTAATTGAATGTTTGCATAAATCATTGGGTTGTTAACTCATTAACAAGTATGCAACATTATACATAGCACCCAACTGCACCTCTCTTTACATCGACCTTGGCTGTGACACAACAAATCGATGCTCCAAGCTTAAGGCTGACCCATTAATCAAGAAATAGTTTTAATATGGTTGGAGCTCATTCAACCGTTTAGTCAGGCTTGGATGTGTCCAACAACCAAAACTAAGGATTGACCTCTGACTCCAACTATATTATTCATAAACTAATTCCATGGTTTGAACATATTGAGGTTCAAGCCGGGCATGGATGTGTCCATCAACCCAAACGAGAAACAAAACTCCGATTCTAACAATATTAATGGAAGGTGTTGGCCTTAATATTTTGTAAGGGGTTTTGGGTCTCATCCTTTCCTTTTTAAGCACATTCATGACATATAATTATGTCATGACTAACGATTTCCTTAATAAAGTATGTATGTGACTTAATTTATCAAGTCTCATCAATTGAATTAGGAACCGGATTTTCTAATTCTAATTTCATACTTTATTTAAGGAATTGTTTTGGGAAACAATTTCCTAAATTGTCATAATCAATTTCGGAAATAATATGTTCAAGACTTTGATTTCTCTAAATCAAATCTTATCAAATTAAGAGACAAATTCCCTTAATTCAACCACATATTATTTTTATGAAAATCTCATTTAAGAAAACTCTATAGGAAACTATTTTCCTAATTAATTTTGGAGACAACAATATGTAGAGCATCACCTCTTAAATCAAATTTCCAAGATTTGATCACCTATTTTATTCATGGATTAATTAATTACAACAAATTATTTTCTCAGGGTGGCTCCCCGAGGCTCAGATACCCAAAGAAAAGTAATTTGTCGTAAATCCAATTTGGTCCACTCCCCGAGGCGTAACCAAATCAAACATGACAATTTTATTCAAAATGGGAAATTAAATTACAACAACTACCTTTAAATTGGACGGCTCCCCGAAGCTCAATCCAAAATAAAGAATTTTGTTAATAATTTAAAACAAATTTGAATTTATTTGTCAATTAATGATCCATAAATTTGTCTAGACTTTTTAAAAAGAAAGTGCCCAAAATTGCGAGAATTCATAATAGATTTTCAGAATAATTGTAAGTTTCTGGTACAAAGAAAATCTTACATATTTCCAAAATTAGAAAATTTCCAAAATAGGAAATTTCCAAAATTGGAAAGTTCCCAAAGATGGGAAGTTTTCACAATTATCATAAAATTTCAGAAACTAGGATATTTCAAAAGTTTGCGAAATTTCATGAGGATTTCCAAACTTTGAAATTCCTAAATCTAAAATTTATCATAATTGGAAAGTTTCCATAATTGGAAAATTTTCCAAAATTGAGATCATGACAAAGTTTTCCACAAAACAATTATATGATTATGTCGAACACTAACCGGCTCTGATACCACTGTTGGAACCGGGTGCATGTTGACAAGGATACGGGTTCGTAAATTTTAAAATATTTACGTGCAGCGGAAGAATTAGCATAAATAATTTCTCAAATTATTTTTAACCACGTATCTAGCATGCGATTATGATGTGTGGACATGATCATAAATTAAAATTTTGCGGAAAAGTAAACTAATTTACTTAGTACCTTGCGTAACTCGAAGTAAGGGACGAGATCCAACCGTAGCGTCCCTTGGAAGCTCCGCCTCTATTCGCGTCCACGCCGAGTTCTCTTCGGGATGACTTCGCAAAGCCACGAGTTTTGTGCCGACGAGAACTACTAGATTCTCCAAAGGCACAACTAGAAAAACAAGAGAGAAAGATGGAAACTAACCACCAAGTAACGGAATCAAAATTCTGTGAAGGAAGGAGTTGCGACCCGCTTCTTCTTCTTCTTCTTTAGCACCTTCTTGGTGGAGACAACTCACGGCAACCCTAGGGTGCGCCGGCCCTAGGAGGGATGTGCGCCGGCCCTAGGATGAGGAGGGGGGCGCCGGCCCTAGGAGGAGGAGAGAAGGAGAGGGAGAGAATAAGAGAGGGAGAGAGCTACTAGATCTCTTGATAACTCAATTGAGGAATTCAAGCCTAACCTTGGTTCCTTTATATAGTAGCCTCTCCCTTGCCAAGTCTCCCCTTTAAGGAAATTGTTCATAAGAAATTTATCCTATAAATTTTCTTATGAATTATTCCGTTTATGCCAAGTTTTATTATAACTAACTTTATAATAAAACAAATACATCTCTCCTTGTATTATGGAATAAAATTTACAAGAAATTTATAAATTTTCCTTATCATGGAAAAATCAATTCATAATTGATTTTATAAAATTTAAATAAGTCAATCCATGGTTCATTTTAATTTCCATAAAAAGGAATAAATTTCTATAAATTTCTGTATATAAATTTCTATATATAAATCCTTTATATAAATTTCTTTATATAGATTTATTTATCCATAATTTATAAAACAAATCGTGCTTGATTTATTTTATAAAATAAACCAAATAAATTGGTTTTCTCTCCATGTTGTGGCCGGCCAAACCAAAGAGGGTGGGCACCCTCTTTGGCCGGCCACACCAAGCCTACTCCCTCGCGAATTAAACTCATTTAATTCGCCCAATAAGCCTTCAAAAGACTTAGCCATTTTAAGCTTCCGTTGCGCCTCTAGTTAATTCAGATTCGACTTATTTCTCTTGATCGGAAAATCCAATTTTCAACTCGTTTTAAATCCCTCGGATTACTCGTAGTGCATGTGACTAAATAGGCTTTCGATTTATGTTGGTCGTCTATAATCAACCAATTATAGAACGATCATGAGTGGCACCTAGTAGTACATCATGACCCCCAATTAATCGAAAGATCAACGGTTGACCTCAGAAATAATTCTGAAACCCTTCAGCAGCTATAATGAGTCATGCCTCATTCCCTTCACCATCTTATACCCACTTGGTTCAGGACACGGTCTATGTGTGTCAGTCCCCACTAGGCTGACTATGTCACACCTAGCCCAAGTAATGTCTTTCTCATCCAACGGATTCTAGTTACTCTCATGTTTTTAAGAGACTCATACTCTAAACATGTCATGCTCTGGCCAGAGGCTTTGAGTAACAATCCAACGATAGGCCTTGGGTATACATCTCCTCGCAAGGAGTGGTGAATCCTTTGTAGGCTGTTCAAACATCTTCGGACACTTCGGCTTATACCCAACCATCCTGGGTCCACACCTCCTTGGAGATGCTTGCTTAAGATGTTAAAGTATAAGTCTCCATGACCAAGATGACTTGAACACCGCAAGTCAAAGGAACATCGCACTTAAGCTGCGGTAAGAACTTCACTGACCTGTCTATGTATAGACTACCATGTGAAGTTTTACAGCTAGTCACTCCAATGAACTAGTTCCCTTGACTAGCATCCATATTTATCTCCGAACATCCCAATGTCACCAGCCAGTGAGAATCAGCTGATTAGAGAATAACCCATGCTAGTCTCAACAGAATTGATAGTGTCCATATTTATCAATTCATCGACTAGGGACAATTTCAATACTTCACAATTGCACATGTAGAAATAATCACTAGTTGTGAATTCATCACAAATTCTCTCATGCTGTGAATTGTATTGCGGACATTCAGGAAATGAGTTTAAGATCCTAATCAAATACACAAACATGTATACTCAAATAGTGAATTTTCATTTATTAAAATAAATGTTTACAATCATAAGGTGATTGCCTTAGGATATATCTCTCATATCACTAACAAGTACAAGCGGTAACCCGTAAGTGTCAAGCAACTAGCTTCACACTTTTCTATATTAGCTCTAATCACCCATCAACATGTACCTTCTAGGTCAACTACCAAGTACAAGTGATCCATGGTCAAAGTCCCCAAGGAACAGATTGTATCAATCCTCTACTAATCATAATAATATGTAGCTACTGCTACCCTATTGCATCAATGCAGATCATGTACTCAAAACATGATATCTAGCTTATCTGTCCAGATATATGCAACATAAGAAAAACTTGCAGCTCCATGAGTTAAAATGAATTGCTCTGTCACTCCCCGAGACCCAGGAGCCGCTGTTCCAATATAAAATCGGACAGCACCTCCCCTGTCCGGCGGACAATTTACATATACACACAACAACTATAACAATACCACGCAGTTTATATTTGGCCTCAGGCCTCCAAAGTAAATAAACACAATATAAAGACACAAGACAACTAAGTAAATCATACCTGACTGCGGACCGGTCCGACTTACAACAAGACAACAAACACAAAAGCCTCTTAGGCACACGACACATATTATATATACAAATCACAAAAAGGGATATAAACAAGGCACTACAGAGTGCAAAACAATATCCTACGATCGCGATGGGTAGGGACTGGCTGCTGGGCTCTTCTGGCGACTCCAAATATCTCAACCTGAAATAAATTATATGGCAACGGGGTGAGTCCATAACTCAGCGAATACCCAGCAGATATGCATAGTATGTTATAATAACAATAAGCATCTACGTTAATACAGTCTCATATCAACAATATGGAACAACTAGTACTGGAAATACTGAGGTAGATACATACCAGAATCCAGCTAACCTGAAAAGAGGATAATCAGTACCAAGGGAATATCATTAGACATATATTCTCAAATAACAAGTCTCCAGTATATGCGATGTCAAACAAGTGCAGCAAATGAGTGCAGCAAACAATGCACGATGCAAAGTATGCACATGGTGCAATGACATGTGTCACCCCCTAGTCCCAGTCAGGATCGTCCACAACGTCCGCGTGGGTAGAGCTGTGACAACCTGTACCCAGTCAGGACATGGTCCACAACGTCCGCGTGGGTCAGCATGCAATAATGCAAGGATGGTGCATGACTCAAACATATAAAGCACCCTGGTGCAATGACATGTGTCACCCCCTAGTCCCAGTCAGGATCGTCCACAACGTCCGCGTGGGTAGAGCTGTGACAACCTGTACCCAGTCAGGACATCGTCCACAACGTCCGCGTGGGTCAGCATGCAATAATGCAGAGATGGCGTATGATAGATACACATACCTCCCTCACCAAGTCCTCAGTATATTAAGTCTCAGTCTGAAATCCTATAACAGGAAATACAGGTAACCTACAAGGTATACTGGCTGGAAACTACAGATCCCTCAAGGTCAAACGCAAGAGGTACAACACGATCTCTAAGCATACATATAGATATGGCAATACCTGAGACTGTATGGAACTAACAGCATAATAACACAGGGATAAACAACAAGTATCCAGAACAGGCATAATAAACAGGGATAGCATAAAATCTTACTGCTATCTATAACAGTCTATGCATAATCACATGACAATATCAAAAGAGATAAGTCAAAGGGTACCCGCCTCCAAGAGTAGTAGTCCGTATCAAACAAGATAGAACCACCCGTCAATAATCCAATCAAGCTCCTGTATCAAGGATGTATTTAATTAGCTATTATACAAATGATAGCTAGCTAATAAATCCCTAAACCATACTAGGATTAACCTAATCATTTCTCTTTCATTTAATTACGTCTAATTAAATGGAAAGGTCCCTAATTATCCCACGTAATTTAGGTTTAGGTTTATTTCCAATTCAACCTCTTCAAGATCAGGTTATTAGGTTCTTAATCCCTTCACATAATTGTGATTTAGGGTTATATTTCACTTTGGGTTAAATCCTAAACTTTAATCCAAACAAGTTTCCTAAACTGACCCAAACCCATTCAAAATCACAATACCATACCCCAAAACTAAGAGTTATATCAAGATTAAGAATCGGCCCCCCAACAGAAAACCAACTAGCTAAATCCCAATCCAATTAGCATACAATCTACATAGTTTCCAAAACAAATCTGCCCCTACTTTCCTCAATCTGATCAGCCCACAATTAAACAATTTAAATCCCATCACCATCTTTAAAATACAACAAGATCAAGCTATGGCAATGAAACTCAGCAACCGAACCAAATTCCCAACCGTATCCCATCCAAAACAGATCACGAACAAAATCAAAAACATCCACTCAGCAATTCAATTAGAACCCAAAGACCTTACCTCAGATCTGGTGGTAAAGAGCCTCCATCTCACAGCTCCATTTCCATTCAATGATCACAGAACCCAAACCAAATCAATAGAAGCTCAGATCTAATCATAACACCGAATCCGAGTAGATGAAACTCTACTAAACAGAAACTAAATTCTAATATAGAATTAACCAATACCAGATTTGATTGCTAATCCACCATCCAAAAATCGAAACACAACTCATCTAAGGAGAGCATTGAACCGAAGCAGACCTCACCTGATTTGGCATCTGCAGAACTCCCTTGCTCCCGATCTGATGTTCAAAAGTCACACGAAGGCTACCACAGCAGCTCCTTCTCCCCAATAATTCCTCCTCACTCCCTCAGCCACCTTTCTCCATCAGTGGGTACCTGACATCGCGAGCCCACCTCCGACCGCAGTTTAGCGTCGCCCGTCGTCCGCATGCGTGAAGGCCAACGGAGGAGTCGTCATCGGATGGGATTCGGCTGCGATTAGGGTTCACGAAGGAACGGAAGAAGAAGAGGAAGGGGATGGCGTCGGCACGGCTAGGGTTCGCGAGGCTTGAGTTGGCTGAGTTCGCAAAGAAGAAGAGAGAATGAAAAGGGGCGTCGGGCGGAGGCTGCAGGCGAATGAATAGAGGAACGATTCAAAGGGTTTAGGGTATAAGGGCTGGCTTTTTGCTATTTCATCCTTAGGTTTTTAAATTTATTTACACGTTAGCCCTTGTAGGAATTTATTCTAACACAATCTAGTCCTTTCTAATGCTTATATTATACTATCTGAATCCCAAAATTTTCTCCAAGGGCTCGGAAACTCTAGGGTGTTTTCTGAAAAATTTTCTGGGCGAAATAAAAGTCTCGGATTTAACATGCTCCAATACTAATTAAGCCAATTACAGTAGGCATCCCTAGTCCTCACTCAGCTAATAGTAGCTAGTACCAGTACTATGAATAGTAAGGTCCAGAAAAATCAAACAAAATCCTTAACCTCCAATATCTTGATGGCAGGTTCAACACTCGTCTTCCAACCCGTATGTCGGTATCACACATGAATCAAGATTCTCTGCATTTAGACAATTCCACAACAAGCCAACTAATGGCCTTCATGGTTAATCTTGACCATGATTACTATAAACTGATCGACCTTAAGTCATCAGACCTAACCAAATTAAAAAGGTACTTATTAGGCGGGTACAGAAATAGTAACATAATTCAATCACATGTGAGAATTTCTAAATCATACCTAAATATACAGGTATAGTAACATGATCCAGTAACCCGAGAGAACTACTAATCATACCTAAATATACAAGAGTGGTAACATGATCCAATAACATGTGAGAATTTCTAAATCATACCTACATATACAGGTATAGTAACATGGTCCAATAACATGTGAGAATTTTCTAACAAATACCTAAATAGGATAAGGGATACAAAAGATCAGGAGAAATACCTGTCGCCTGAAGAAGTCCCATCGCCAATACCCAAACAACCACATCGATAAAACTACTCCGAACAAATCCGGAAAGACTCGTAAAACAAGTAGGCATCGCAAACCTACGTTCTGATACCAAAATAAATTGGTATCAGATAGACACCGAAAATCTACAAGTCCTCAAGGTATCCGACAACCTGAGCTCTGATACCAAAATAAATTGTCACGCCCCGAGACCCAGGAGCCGCTAATCCAATAGAAAATCGGACAGCACCTCCACTGTCCGGCGGACAATTTACACATTCATACAATATCCAAACCACACACAATATATATATTTGGCCTCAGGCCTCAAAATCCAGACATAATATAACCATAACACAATGTAAATCATACCTGACTGTGGACCGGTCCGACTTACGACGAAACAACCAATACAAAAACCCCTTAGGGCACACGACAACACTCCCAAGACATATACAAGTCCAATAAGTAAATTTAAAAATAGACACTACTAAGTACAAAACGAAACTATGCCGTCGCGATGGGTAAGGACTGGCTGCTGGGCTCTTCTGGCGACTCCAAATATCTCAACCTGAAATAAAAATATATGGCAACGGGTGTGAGTCCATAAACTCAGCGAATACCCAGCAGATATGCATAGTATGTTATAATAACAATAAGCATCTACGTTAATACAGTCTCATATCAACAATAGGGAAAAACTAGTACTGGAAATACTGAGGTAGATACATACCAGAATCCAGCTAACCTGAAAGGAGGATAATAAGTACCAAGGGAATATCATTAGACATATAATCTCAAATAACAAGTCTCCAGAATATGCATGTCAAACAAGTGCAAGAATCAAGTGCAGCAAACAATGCACGATGCAAAAATATGCACATGGTGCAATGACATGTGTCACCCCCTAGTCCCAGTCAGGATCATCGTCCACGACGTCCACGTGGGTAGAGCTGTGACAACCTGTACGCACTCTGCCATCACTGCTCCTGAGTGACCGAGTGGACAGGATGCTGGTGGAGACCACGCTCCTAACCCCAAGCAATGGGGGAGTCAAGCTCTCATCTCCTCGTGGCTCAGTACGAGAAGGGACCCCTGGCTGCTACCACGCCCGCGCTCACCCTCCAAATAGTGGCCGAATGGAGCAATACAGGGCAAAAGCGCACATCCTACAGTATCCACTAACCCATGAGTGGCCGTGTGCGCATATCATGTACCGGAAGACGATTAGGCTCAACCACAAGGGAGTCGCTGATCGCCGGCATGCAACAATGCAAGAATGATGTATGATATGCACACATACATCCCTCATGTCAAATACAAGAGATACATCCCGATATCTAAGCATACATATAGATATGACAATACCTGAGACGGTATGAAACTAACAGCATAATAACTCAGGGATAAAGAACAAGTATCCAGAACAAGTATAATAAACAAGGCTAGTGTATAATCTTACTGCTATCTATAACCAACCATGCATAGCAATATGACAATATCTAAAAGATAAGTCAAAGGGTACCCGCCTCAAGAGAGATGCCCGTATCAGAAAAGAACCTTTAGTCTGATAATCAGCAACGATAGTCCAATCAATACCCTGTATCAAAGGCATAATGTTTAGCTACAATAATATATAAATTATAGCTAAACGAGTTATCTCAATTTATTAGGATCGTCCTAATTGTCCCATTTTATTTTAGTAATTATAATTAAACAAGTAGCCCCTAATTATCCCAGTTACCTAGATTAGATCCATGTTAGGTTTTCAAAACCCGAATCAATCAAGTTTAGTTTATTAGGTTTAAGCTCAAATTAAACCTAATCCGTAGTTCAACCCATAGCTCACCCAAAAGCTCACGACAATGATCACAAGAAGGAGAACAAATCCTATAATCCAATCTAAAATCATTACCCTCCAATTGATCCACATCTCATTAAGCTAAGAGCAACCGAAGCATTTTATCCATTCTACATCATGCCAAAATAGAATTAACATCATCATATATAGGTAACAATAAAATTCCAATTCCATGAAGAATAGAATTTAGGCAGAATACTAACGAAAAATCTGATTAAACCAACTCATCTCTACCACTCAACCTCCTGAATCAGAGCTCTTCCAAAAATGTAACACATGGACTCATAACCTGCAATATTGAAGCTAAAAACTGAACAAAATCCATAGATCTAGCTAGTAGCATCCTCCTCAATCTTTATTGGAGATTCCAACCACACCTCAGCCATACAGATATATATATATATATATATATATATTATATATATATATATATATATATATATATATATATATTATATATATATATATATATATATATAATATATATATATATATATATATATATATATATATATATATATCCAACTAACCACTCATCTATAGAATACTAACCCCAAACCAGAAAATTGGAAACCAAATTCCCAGTCCGAAACATAAAACATTCCAAAATTATTCATCCCATACAAAAACCAATCAACTACCGAAAGAACAACATAACCTACTACATCCAAGTCCTAGCTCACGGCATAAGGAAGAATCCAAGACAATTTCTAATCTGTACGAAAGGTTTCAACTTCAATTAACAAAAACCTCATCTCAAAAGGGTGTAAACACTATCAATTCTTTACCTGAATCGATGCCAATGAGAGTAGCTCAGCTCTGATCTGGCAGGGTCAAAGCTCACACAGAAAACTCGCCACTTGAAACCTCAAGCTCTAAAATCCCCCTTCTCTTCCTCTGATTGGCAACGACGCTGCACTGGTCTCCATAAGCAAAGAGGAATCCAATTTCAGGGGAAGAAGGGTGCTGCCCTCACACCCGATCAATGGTAGTTGTAGCTTACCCAGAAGTGCTTGGTCGGCTGTGGAGCTCATTGAAGAAGAGAATGGGCGTGGCGCCTCCCTCAAATTCCAGACGCCTATCCTATCTTGTGGTGGTGCTACCCGATGAGGAGACGAAGTGGAGATGAGAGGCTATAGAAATCGTGAGGGGAGAAGGAAGGGAGATGTGGGCTCGCGATCGACCGTCGGTGGCTCCGATCGGCCAGAGGATGACATCGACGGTGTGTGGCTGCGGGCGATGGAATGGGAGGAGGAAGGAGTCAGGCCCTGGGCTGCGAATTAGGGCACACGGATAAGGGGGTGTGGCTGCGTGCGAATGAAGAGGGAAATAAGGTTTATAAGTGCGGGACTTTTTGCAGAAAAGCCCTTCAATTTTTCAGTATCCAAGCATTACCCTTAGCGTAAAGGATTTAACAGTTTAACCCTCTAAATTTATGTAATACACCTTAAGTCTCTAGGGTTAGATATTTACCCTTTCGTAATTTAAGAGTTTACATGTAAACCCTTGATAAGTTTTATGTTTCTTACAATAAAGCCCCTTGGGCTCCTCCCGTAGGGCCGGAAACCCTAGACTCTATCCGAAAAAATCCCGAAAAATTTTCTGGTCCGGATTTTTGAATTGCCGTATTTTACATAGGGCGCCTGAGCTAGGATAGAGTTTGACTACATAGTGGATAAAATTACCGCTTGAGGTGCTGTGACTAGGGTGCCTGAATGGCCTTTCAGGCGCTTGAATGATGACTATATAAAGGGGTCGAGAGCAGCACTTAAGAGATCAACTCACACTCTGCAATCAGTCCATTTTCCTATGTGTTGCGCTATTAAAGTGTCGACAACGCCATCTGACTCTCCGAGTGAAGAACTTCAACTCATTCAAGGAGTTCGGTATATTTGTTTTAAGTTTTGCACACTGAAGCATTGTAATCTATACATACTTTCAACTATTAGTGATTGTCCAATGCAAATGATCAAGGATTATGGGTCTTGCACTAGGAGCCGGTCAAGACTCCGAAGCAAGTAAAACTAACCTGTGTTAGCGTGTGTGTTTTATTTTCCGCTACGTACTCAATTGCTTTAAAATCAAAATTTTCTTATAAGTGATATTCACCCCCTCTATCGCTCATCTCGATCGTACAATTGGTATTAGAGCGGGGGTGCTCAATTTGGTGAAACCACCACTTAAGTATCTTCGAATTTTCATTGTTTTACTTCGAGCATATTTCTTTATTATTATTCCCACACTACTAATCCAAGACAATAGTCTTGGTACTTTTTATTGTTTGTGTCTTTGCAAGTCTACTTCTTTTGCTTTCTTTTTAAATGGTCATGCAAGAAAGCTACAGCACTGCTCGCCCCTCTCTCTTCTCTGGGGAAGATTTTGGTTATTGGAAGACCTGGATGGAAGTTCACCTGAAGACTCAGGTGGACATGTGGATTATAATATAGACTGGATTCGACCTCCTAAGAGATGAGCAAGGGATGGTGCTGAGCTACGATAAGTGGGATGCATCTGCAAAGATGAAAATTGAAGCCGATGCAAAAGCAGCATAAACTCTTCAATGTGAACTCACAAAGGAAGAGCTGAACTGAGTTGAACCTTTCAGTAGTGCCAAGGAGTTGTGGGCTAAGCTAATTGAACTCCACGAAGGAACATCCGACGCCAAGGTAAGCCATCATGATTTACTTTTGAATAAATTGTATAATCTAAAAATGCAGGATGGAGAAACTATGTCTCAACTGCACACCCAGATACAAGAAATTATGAATGGACCCCACATTATTAGGCACACTATCGAAAATAGAGATTTGATCAGGTATACGCTTAACGCCTTCCCTAGAAACTCACTGTAGGCATCCATGGTTGATGTTTACAAATTTTCTAAGGACTTACCCAAAATAAGATTAGATGAACTATTTTCAAAATTTGAACTACATGAACAGATTAACGGTGCACTTGTAAAGAAAGGTTTAGCTTTATTTGCAAGTAAAATTAAAAAGAATGCACCAGTATCAGAACCGAATTCTGACTTAGAACCCGAAGAAGAAGAACTGTTGGAGCTTGTGAACATCGCCCGAATGTTGTTCAAAGCTCGGAAAGCGCAAAAGAAAAAGAAGATGGGATAGCCAAAGGACGATCCAGCTGGACCAAAGAACAAGGCAGACCTCACCTGTTATGGGTGTGAAAAGAAGGGGCATTTCAAGTCCGAGTGCCCAAACGTAAAAGAAACAAAAAAAGCAATGGAGGAAGGTGTTGCAGGCAACCTGGGATGAGTCGTCTTTGGAATCAGATGAGGATGAACCAATGCACTCCAACCTCCTCGCGTTAACAGCTCAAGATGAGATCGGCATCAACTCCGAATCGGAAGAAGAAACGGAGCATGGAACCGCCTCATTGTCGGCAACTGGCCGACTTAAGGTAACGGGTTATTCAGAATCAGATTTATACGAACTCATTCCTTATATATCTCGTAAACTGGCTAAGTCTCATGACCGGGTCATGTCTCTCCAAGAGGAGGTAAAACTCCTTAAGGATGAAATTAGCTCGAGTCCATTGACTGAGAAAATTTAGGTCGAAACCTCAACTCTAGTCTAAATACTTGAGGAAGAGAATTTCTCCCTGAAGGCTCAAGTCAAAGAATTCAGAACAAACTTTGAATAGTTCACCCTGGGCTCCAAGAATCTTGATTTGATTCTTGAAAAATAGAAATCTGTTCTAAATCAATCCGGAATTGGATTTAAAGTCAATTCACAATTTAGATCTTATTATTCAGTAGTGAACTGTCCTAGCACCCGAGTCCAAGCATGGGTCCCCAAATCGAGCTTGACTAATCAAGTTAGACCAAATCAGTATTGGGTCCCTAAGGTTTATATCCACTATTTAAACAAACTAAATCAAGGATATGATCCAGGGGGAGCAAACAAAAAGACTATTCATGTGGTTAGGTAGTATTGATTGAATACCTTCTCTGATGTTTGTTTACGTTTATTTCCTTATTTATTTATTTATCTTGTTTAAAATTAGAAATAGTTAGTTAAGGACCAGATCTGAATGAAACTTGCTCAACCTAGTATTAGGGTGGGACGAGTTGATAGTACGTTAGGAAAGTCGTCTGGGGAGTCAAGTAGAAGGTGTCTTCTATTTGGTCTTCTTAGTCTGGTGGAACTAGCCGAAGCTACCTCACCACATCCTCGACTAGTTAGACCAAGATTTTTGAATGAGGAATTTAAAAATAAAATTTCTTTATGCGGCTTTGCCTAGGAAAGGGTTGTTAATCCAATAAGGCTAAAACCAAAGAAGGCCTCTGTGGCTCGCCAAGACCTGAAAGCCAAATATTGAAATATATTTTTAAATTACTAATTCTTAAATCTGAATTTAACTCAAGTTTCAATCATATTTTAGATTAAACCTAACTTCAAAATAAAATTGAAATCATCTCACATAACCAATTAGGTTCCCTGTGTTGACACTTAAAAATAGGTGAGATGTTTAGGATTTAAAGTGAATCTAGCCTAACCAATTGAAGCAACTAAACCAACCTGTCACTAAGTTGGTTAGCCCAAGCTAATATGGATTAAGAATTTGAAATTGTTTATGCTTGCAAATTAAAAATCTTAATCTTACTTTCATCTTAAATCTAACACATTTTTTTAAAAATTCTTTTTCAAAAATCCTATTTAATTTTTGAAAAAAAATTGTTTCAAAATTTTATTTAAAATATTCTATTTTCAAGAAATTCTGTTTCAAAATTTTGTTTAAAATTTCTTTTAAAAAATGAAAAAATTTCTGTTTTAATCTTCTTCTAAATTTTTTTCGTAATTACTTAAATTCAAATTCTTTTCATGTTCTTTTCTTCTTTTCAAACAATTCTATTTAAAAATATTTTAATCTCTCTCAATCGGTGAAAATTGTTTTTAACCTAAACATTAAAAAACCTTCACTAAACCCTAAAACCCAACTCAGGCGCCTGATAGCGAATCGAGGCGTTTGGCACGTGATTTCGCATGCGCCTTCCTGAAACACGCCCCTGGTTTTTCAAAACCAGGGGTGGAATCACTGACCAGGGCGCCCTAGTCAACTTAGGCTCCTGGTATTCAGGCGCCTTAAACCCAACTCCGGCGCCCTAGTTTGCTCTATAAAAACCTTTCGCGACACACCGAACAGAAACATCCAAGACGCCCTAATTCACTTCCTCTCCTTCCTTTTCTCTCATTTTTTTCTCTCAAACCCCTGCCAAAATGAAGATAAAAAACTATGATCTTCTCTCCTTGCCTTCATCATGCCTCAAAGACGGTATACTCTAAATTTTACGCTTAATTTCTATTTTTCTTGTTCTTAACATTACTATGTGTTTGTCAAAACTAGTACACATCGCATAGCCCAGGTTAGACTTACTACCCTGCCCAGTACTGACCTTAGATTCCCCTCTTTATCTTTTCAAGATCTATTTGAGCAGACCACCTATCGACCAATAGATTGTCACTATCTTTATAGGAATTTCATTGAGACCTACTACCCTATCACCATGGATGTTATCCATCACTACCACTTAGACCAGCTTGTCTACTGCACTGATTTTATAGATGTGACCCTATGTGCAGAATTTTATAATAACTTGATTAAATTAGATGACACTCATTATTCTACTTGTGTCCAGTAGGTTGATTTTATCATATCTCTGGCACTTTTTACCCAACACTTTAAGTTACGACCATCTGATTCTACTTTCTTATGTTTCCCACCAAGGGATGGTCCGTTTGCTGATCCTTATTCCTACATTATCCTTGACACCCTTTTTACTTATTTCTATTGGTGCAATCTTTGTTAGGTCAGGGTTGACCTAGTTTAACTAGGCTCGGGTGAGCTTATGTCTGGTAAGCTTGGTAAGCTTAAGGTTGGATGTTTCGATGTTTGATAATGATGTTTGAATATCGTGTGAGTCAAGTGGGTCAAGGCTGACTGGAGATTTGACTGGAAAGGACCTAGTGGGATTAGGCACACCTGGTGGGACTAGGTGAAGTCCAGGTGGATGGGGGAGATCGTACGCTGACATGGGAAAATACCTAGTGGGACTAGGCACACCTAGTGGGACTAGGCACACTTAGTGGGACTAGGCACACCTAGTGGGACTAGGTGAAGTCCAGGTGGATCGGGGTGATTGCACGCTGGCATGGGAGAAGACCTAGTAGGACTAGGTGAGGTCCAGGTGGATCGGGGAGATCGCACGCTGGCAAGGTGGAAGTCTACCGAGAGACTAGACCTAACTCGAGGGTTAGGCAAACCCGGTTGGGAATCAGGTTAAGTCCTAGTTGGGAGCTAGGCAGGAGAAATCCAAGTTGGTCTAAGGGTTGATCTGACTCTTGGTAGAGAAGTCCTAACAGGTCACGGTTGACAAAGGTTAGACAAGGGAACCCTAGACTTGTACACACAAGTTAGGGTTGGGCTCAATCGATTGGGTAATCGATTGGGGTTGGCTTCTCGCGAACAGAAGCCTTCTTAATTGATTAGGTGATCGATTAAAGAAGGAGTGAAACAATTGGGAGAAATGAGTTGCGAGAATAGAAGCTGGCTGAATCGATTGGTTAATCGATTCAGCCTTATCTTAATCAATTGGGTAATCAATTAAGGTGTCGGGTAATCAATTGGGCAATCGATTACAGTAGTTTTGCACGAAAGCACAGAAAGGTGTTGAATCGATTCAGCAATCGATTAAAGGTGTTCTTAATCGATTGGCTAATCGATTAAGCTTCAAAAAATAGCCGTTGAACGGCTAAGTCTAATGTGGTAATCAATTAGGGAACCCTAGGCGTCAGGTATATAGGTTTTTACGCAGGTTTGAAGCGGTGTGCTCGCACAACTCTTCGACGATTCTCCTCCTCCTTCATCTCCATTTCAAGAGAGACCTTAGATCTTAGTGTTGTTGTATTTCCAAGGATCATGAGGCAATTCCAAGCTTGAAGAAAGCAAGAAAAGCAAAGAGAGCTAAGTTGTGTAATCTTGTAAGATTTTTATTGTATTTGCTTAAGTTTTTTGTTGTATCTTCTTGTAAGCTTGTAAGAGGTTTCTCCACCTCAAGAAGGAGATCTTTCATAGTGTATGAGAGAGTGAGGAGAGAGGATCCTTAGATTAGTCACTTCAAGGAGGTGGATACCAAGTAAAATCAAGGTGTTAGCGTTGCTCAAGTCTTCCACTGTAACAAATCATCAATGAGCAAAGATCGGAGCTAATCACCCCCATCTAGCTCTCCTACCGGTCCCAACAATTTCTTTGAGGGTGAGAGAGACCCTACCATTTCTTCTTTCAGCTCCATGCAACCTCAGCCCCAACACTATGCTCTTTATCAAGTTATTCTTCATTGTGTTCTACCTATCACCACTAGGGATATCACTGTGATGAGGCCCTTCCACACCTTCTTGTTATATGCTTTTATCCATCATCTAGATATAGACATAGGACTTCTTATTTTTTATGTTATCACTTATGCATCCAACATCTCTACCCACAGGAGAGTGCGCACTCCATATTACCACCTTCTGACTTCAATTTTTGCACGCTTTAGATGCGATATCCTTAGGGGTCAGGTCACCTAGATAACTAAACTCAATAAAATAGGATTTAAGAATTTTTCCTTAGCTGGGTTAGAGGTTAACATTGACGGGGTCTTGTCCTGGAAGCGGGGTAGGGGAGCAGGACCAGCCGAAGACGAGGAGGGCGATCCACTTGCGGAGATCAAGGCCACATTAGAGGAGGATCCACCTCAGTAGGACCCACCACCGCCTCCTCCACTCTCGACGGATCAGAGACTGGCTCTACTCGAGATAGAGGTTCACCATCTTGGGACTGAGTTTCACTGTCTTGGGACTGAATCTCACCATCTCGGAACCCAGTTTCAGACTTTGCAAGAGGAGTCGGAGGCCCGATATGTTGGATCGAGAGAAAATAATAGAGGGGGGTGAATATCGTAAACCGTTTCAGATTTAGAGAGAGAGAATGCACAGGAGAAAATTAACACGAAAACCAAGCACGAACACAAGGATTTACTTGGTTCGGAGTCGCGGTCGGCTCCTACTCCAAGGCCCAGGGTCCTTGATCGATTACTGCGGGCAAAACTATAATTGCGCAAGTTCTTACAAGAAGTTGTACAGTAACAGTAATAGTGCAGTAAGAATACAATTAAACTAACTCTTCGTTATCGACGCCCGGTGTAGATCGTTCTTCGGTGCGTAGGGTCGTCGTCAGCGCTAGAACCTCGAGATAAGAAGTGTCTGGAGCAGAGCGCTTGAGCGAAGAGTACTGAGGCCTTGGAAAATTATGTTGTGAAGCCTTGGGGGTCGAGCTCCTTATATAGTGAGCCTGGGGCGCCCGGAACATTGGGGGCGCCCTCCACGTGTCACTTGATCCGGCAAACTCTTGGTCAGCCATTATCCCTCCAGGATCGGGCTGAGGTTTGACAGGGGTGCCCTGGAAGCAGGGGCGCCCTGGTTGACTCGGTTCGCTAGCTTCTCGCTGAGTTAAACTCTATTCGCTTCATTGGCTTGAGCCCAGGGCGCCCGAGGCATCCGGGGTGCGCGGGAGCATAGGGGTGCCCCAACCAATGAGCTTCCGAAGCTTTCTCTTGATTAACTCTTGTTTGGCCATTACCTAGGGCGCCCGGGACCTTCCGGGCACCCAACCCAACTGCTGCCTCTTTTCTTTGAGGCATTCTGAGCTGCATACGCTCGTTCCTTCGGTCCTACATCCAGGGTTAGTACCAAACATGATAAAGCAAGTAAGTTAGTGAGTCTTACAGCCGTAGCTGTCTTGGTTCTGACTCTGGGTCTCCAAAATGGAGCCCTAGGTCGAACCGACGCCTACTGTTCCCTCGACGGGGAACGCGTCCTCACCTACTCCTCTCAGGAGAATTTACCTGTTGCCAACCGGCTCCTTCGGTTGGACTTTTGCCCAGCAGTCCTTCGCCAGGTGCCTAGCTGTCCTTCGCCAGGTCTTCAGTACCAGGCAGTCCTTCTCCTGGTGCCCAGCAGTCCTTCGCCAGGTCTTCGGTTCCAAGCAGTCCCTCGCCTGGTGCCTAGCAGTCCTTCGCTAGGTCTTCGACTCCTAGCAGTCCTTCGCTAGGTGCCCAGCAGCCCTTCGCCACGTCTTAGGATTCCGATGCCTAGCAGTCCTTCGCTAGGTGCCTAGCAGTCCTTCGCTAGGACTTCAATCTGCACACTTAAGTAGCATGTTAGATAAACATAACATCTTAACTTTTGAACCCTTTGTCATTATCAAAACATAGGTTGGACTTGGGTGCTATCTGCACCAACAATCTCCCCCTTTTTGATTTATGGCAACCCGATTCAAAAAGTTAAGTTAATCAAGACAGGTGATATAACAGCTTAGTTTCCACCCCTTGGAATAAATCTCCCCCTAGGTTTTTCAAAGGTTCGTAGGGTTTTGAAAAACTTTCTAAGTCTAAAGATGGAATTAATTTTTCAATACTTAGAACATTTTTCAAAAGAAATTTTAGAAACATATTTTCCAAAAAGAATTTTGTTGGGCACTTTGGAAAATTTATACTTAAAAAATTCTAAAATATCTTCTGAAATTTTAAGTTCTTAGAAATACAAAAAAAATTTCAATCTCTTTAGTACTTTAGAAGTTTTATACTTAGAAACTTTTCTATTAGAGAAGTTTAGAAATAAGTACTTAGAGATATTTTGAACATAGCTTAAGTAGAAATACTTAGAAACTACTTTTGAAAATTGCTTGGGTCAAGTACTTAGAAAAAATTTGTTTTGAAAAACTTAGATAAAGTACTTTGAACAGTTTTGAAAAACTTAGATTAAGTACTTTGAACAGTTTTGAAAAACTTTTTGAAGAAGGGATAAAGTTTTGAAATTTTATTTTGAATTTTGAGAAATTTTTTTTTAACTTTCTCCCTTTCCTATCTCTCCCCCTTTGCCATATATCAAAAACAAAGCAATATAGAAAAACAATAAATTGCATAAGGATATAACACAAGAATAATGTGTTGTACTGAACCAATTTCAAGATATAAGCTGAACCAAATCAATTTAAATTATCTCTGTAGGGTTCTGTCTAACCTACTTAGCTACTTACTAACTGTTATAAACAGTAGTTTTCGCTAGGGTTAGTCATGTTAAGTGTTCTGTTCATGTTAGATTTTCTAAACTTGACACTTAACCTGATTACTGTTTAAGTTGTATTTAGTGCCCCAATTACTGCAGATGCACTGACTTAAAGCATCTTGAATTAAGGTAAAGACCTAAGCATCTCAACCCATTCTAAGTTATCAATCAAAAGTACCCTAAGGTGCTTGTGAGATGCTAGCTTCTAGATCTATAGGTGCATGCAGTTCTAGGATTAGGGCCTAGGCTAAGTCCATATGTGAAAAAGACCCTAGTTTTGAAGGGGGTAGTTTTAAATAAAACTAAGTCGGAAAATTGATTTTTAAAATTGTAAAAAGATTTTGAAATTTAAGTAAAGTAGTTTTAGAGTAATTTTCAAACTGATTTTAAGAGCAAGTAAAGCGAAAAAAAATAGAAAAATAGAGTAAACCTACTCTACCAAGCATAATCCTAACAAAGATTAAATAGTCAACAGACGCAAGTAGTCAACTCCATAAGTCAGCTGGTAAGACAGAGGACCAGCACAGTCATACAAGTCAAATCTAAGTCAACCCTACTAAGTAGGGTCAGTCAACTAGTACAATGCCAAACTGAACTAGTAGGAGGGACCGGGACAATCAGATGAGCCTGGCTGCCACGATCGAAACAGTGCCATCATCTCCTGATACCGTGCGTCGTTGGTCTCCCTATCGGCTCTGAGGGCATTCATGTACTCAGTGTAATAGCCCTGATTTGCCTCCATTTCTTTAGCATGATTTGCCTCCACTTCCTCCCGGAGGCTCTGGACCTATGTCTCGAGCCGTGTCACTCTCTCGTAGAGTGTCGGTAGTGGGGGCTCGTCTATGTGCTCTCAGACCTCGGCTGCTAGATCGGCAACATCGACTTCAACCTCCTCATCAGAGTCGATCTGGGGTCCGGCTCTCTGTCGCCTCCACGAAAAAACCCCGGTACCTGAGACCTCTATACCATCTAGGGAAAAGTTACTAAAACCTATCTCATTGAAGTCAGTCATCGTGGCCATCTCACCCTCGGTGATGTTACGGCCGTGATAATGTAGAATGGAAGTGATGATGTGGCAATAGGGAGTGCGTACCCGCCCCTGCGTGGTAACACTGGACGCATGTAGGATCGTGTAAAACATGTGGAGTCCAATGTCGATATCGAGATGATGAATCACTGCGTATAGGAGGAAAGTGTGGAATGGTCGCATGGTAGCGACATCTCTAGTAGATAAGGGCAAAATGCAGCGGACTATAACTCTATAAAGAGCATAGTCCTGGACCTGAAGGTCAACAGACTGAAATCGTCTGGCCAAGGGGTTCCTAGCATCCCTATAGAAGTAGGAGTGTAGAGTATCTAGGGTAATGTGAGAGTAGGGAGCATTAAAGGGAGGATCCCTAGGAGGGTAACAGCAAAAGGTGGACTATGAGAGTCGTAGTTCAAGAAATCGGTTAAGCAATGAGGGAGTGATTGTCAAGGGCATCCCTTGAACGGTGGTGACAAACATAAGATCGTCTTGTCTAACTATGTTGTTATAGAATTCTGCACAGAGGGATGTGTTGATGGGATGAGTGCAGAATACATGATTGTCTAGTTGGTAAAATGGCCAATGGACAAGATTGAGTGAAGAATTGCCTATTTAGGTAACTCGTCTTAATAGGCTTATATGTTGTTCGAGCAAATCTATTGCAAAGTTCTAAGGTTGGGAACCTAGGATCGGGACTAGGTTAGGTACCGGGGTTTGCTTGGTTTGCTCGGCGTTTTCTAAGATAAGAAACATATGTTTACAAGAAAGGAATTAAAGAAAATAATTTTAAATGCGTAAGAGAAATCATACCGGGGAGGCATGGTCGAGGTTGAGGGAGTAAGATGGTCACTTGGTTGCCTTGGAAGGAGAAGAGTTGGAGAAGAGAGGTGTTTTGGGTGTGGCAAATGAATGGAATTCGAGTGGCTTATATAGCCATTTTAGTTTGGGCGCCCGGGATAAGTGGTCACTGCTTTTGGCAGTGACTTATTGCTGAACGGGGGCACCCGTGATGGCTCGGGCGCCCTGGTCAGACTGGGATGGCAGCTTTGCTGCCTTTGACAGGTCCTGGCGGCGCCCGAAAGGGCCGGGGTGCCCTGGTTAGAGTGTCATGGCAGATTTTCTGCCTTAAGTGAAGTGAAAGTGATGGGGGGCGCCCGAGGAATCACGGGCGCCCGACTTATGTGGGAATTGATGTTTTATTGACTAGTTTGACTATTTGACCATGTTTTGACTATGATTTAGCTGCTTTGACCATGGTTTGACTACTTTGACCATGGTTTGACTACTTTGACCATGGTTTGACTGGTTATGTTAACTCTGTTCTAAACTACAGGATTCAATGTTTGTATTTACACAACAATACAGGTATTAGATAAATTTCTATTATGTTTAATTTTACCGTCTCACCCATTCTAGAGTTGTCAATCATGTTAGCCTTATAGTTTTTGTGAGACAGGTTTTAGTAGATAGAATTATTTTAAAATATGATTTATTTTTGAAAAACTTAAATTAATTTTGAAAACAGTTGATTCTGAGTTTTAAAAAAAATATTTGAATCTATACTAAACTGAAAATTTGTGTTAGATTCGAATTTGACAAAGAATAATTTGAATTTGAATTTCAAAAATTGGCTTCCAGGTCTTGGCGAGGCACTAGGCCTTCTTTGGTCGTAGCCTTATTCGATCATCAACCCTTTCCTTGACAAAGCCTTTTAAAAAAATTTAATTTTCAAAATTATTTCTTGAAAAATTCTGATCTAACTAGTTTGGGTCTTGGATCGGTAGCTTCAGCTAGTTTCACCAATCTAAAGAGACCAAGTAGAGTATACTTGACCTTATTAGAAGAGGCTTCCCTAACGTACTATCATCTCACCGCCACCGAATACTATGTTGTTCAAATTTCAGTTAAGTTGGTTCAGTCCTTAAACTAACCAGTCCTAATTCTAAGCATGGTAAATTGCAGAAATTAAATAAACAAACAATCATACAATTTGAAAATAGGAATTGAAATTTATCTAACTATAAATATTATTTTTAATTTGGCTCCCCCTGGACTAAAGCCACGATGATGGTTTGGCAAGATGTGAATCTTGTCCTTGGGGATCCAATACTGATTTGATCCAGTTTGTTTGTTCAGGTATAGTTTGGGTACCCATGCCTGAATTTTAGGTCTGGATTGGTTCAGTACAGCATAGTATGTTCTTTGTCTAGACTTGGTTCTATAGCATAATCCGGATCGATTTAGAACTGACTTCTATTTTTCAAAAATCATGTCAAGACCCTTGGAACCAGAAGTAAACCGTTCTAAGGCTGCTCTTAGGTCCTTGACTTGAGTTTTCAAGGAGGAGTTCTCTTTCTCAAGTTTTTCAACTTGAGTAGAGGTTCCTTCTTGAACCTTCCCAGTTAAGGATCTAAAGTCAGCTCCCTCTTTTAGGAGTTTTACTTCCTGTCGGAGAGATTCGACTCGGAGTTTAGCTTTCACCAAATCTCGAGAAAGATATGCAATTAATTCATTTAACTGATTTCAAGTAAAACCATTTACAGTTATTTCTCCATCCTCTGAAAATGTAAGTTTGTCGTCGTCCAGC
The DNA here is from genome assembly GCA_024364735.1 of Boesenbergia rotunda. Classification (NCBI taxonomy): domain Eukaryota; kingdom Viridiplantae; phylum Streptophyta; class Magnoliopsida; order Zingiberales; family Zingiberaceae; genus Boesenbergia; species Boesenbergia rotunda. The sequence continues at coordinate 136,952 of JAGFNQ010000684.1, read as the reverse complement.
TCCGATTCTGACTCGGTCTCGATTTCTTCTGAGGCGGTTAGTGCTAGCAGGTTCGACTGTGAGACCTCTTCTTCTTCCTCGGAGGAGGACTCATCCCACGTTGCTTGAAGTGCCTTCTTCTTTCTCGTCTTCTTTGTTTCCTTCAGATTAGGGCATTCAATCTTGTAGTGACCCTTCTTCTTGCACTCGTAACAGGTCACGTTTGGTTTGTTCTTTTTATTTGAGGGTTCAGCTGGTTCTTCCTTTCTTCGGCTGGCTTTCCTTCTGTTGGTCTGGTTCTTTAGTTCTTTGTAGTAGTCCCGGGCTAGCTGAACCAGCTTCGGTCGATTTCCCTCGCTGTCTTCTGAGTCTGAGTCTGAATCAGACTCGGGTGCAGGTTGAGGCTTCTTTTTGGTTGTCTTTCCAGCTTTACCTGCAACAAAAGTGATGCCTTTCTCGGCCAGATTGCAGTTAGTCTACTCATGCCATTCTAATTCAGAAAATAGTTCATCTAACTTAATTTTAGAGAGATCCCTTGAAACTTTGTACGCATCTACCATAGATGCCCACAAAGTGTTTCTTGGGAAAGCGTTAAGGGCGTACCTTATTAGGTCACGGTTTTCTACCTTGTGACCGATGGTGTGTAGACCGTTCATTAGCTCCTGAATTCTGGCGTGGAGCTGAGCTGCAGATTCGCTGTTGTTCATCTTGATGGTGTACAACTTGTTCAGCAGAAGGTCCCTCTTGCTGATTCGGGTGTCGGAGGTTCCTTTGTGTAATTCGATTAGCTTTCCCCACAGTTCTTTTGTGCTGTTGAATGGACCCACCCGGTTCAGCTCTTCCTTAGTTAGGCCACATTGGAGTGTTTGGGTCGCTTTGGCATCAGCTTCAATTTTCCTTTTGAGTGAAGCGTCCCAATCAGTGTAAGATTGTTGTACTCCGTCAGCATTCTTCGGTATTTCCAGTCCGGACTGGATTATTATCCACATGTCCACCTAAGTTTTCAGGTGGACCTCCATCCTACTCTTCTAGTAGGAGAAGTCCTCTCCACTAAAAAGAGGTGGTCTTGCGGTACTGAATCCTTCTTGCATGGCCATTAAGTATTTAATCTGAAAAAGACAGAGAAAAGGAAAACACATCCCAAGACTTAGTCTTGGATTAGCAGTGCGGAAAAAAATAATTATCGAGTGGTGTTGCACCAGTCTCGATTAACGATAAAATTTCGAAGGGACAAAAAAAAAGAAAAATTAAAACAATTCGAAGAAAAATCCGAAAAATTCTCAAATTGGTGGTTGCACCAAATTTGAGCTTCCCCGCTCTGATACCACTTGTTGGATCGAGAGAAAATGATAGAGGGGGGGTGAATATCGTAAACCGTTTCGGATTTGGAGAGAGAGAATGCACAGTGGAAAATTAACACGAAAACCAAGCGCGAACACAAGGATTTACTTGGTTCGGAGTCACGGTCGGCTCCTACTCCAAGGCCCACGATCCTTGACTGTTTACTGTGGGCAAAACTATAATTGCGCAAGTTCTTACAAGAAGTTGTACAGTAATAGTAATAGTGCAGTAAGAATACAATTAAACTAACTCTTCGTTACCGACGCCCGGTGTAGATCGTTCTTCGGTGTGTAGGGTCGTCGTCGGCGCTAGAACCTCAAGATCAGAAGTTTCTGGTGCAAAGCGCTTGAGCGAAGAGTACTGAGGCGTTGGAAACTGTGTTGTGAATCCTTGGGGGTCGAGCTCCTTATATAGTGAGCCTGGGGGCGCCCGGGACGTTGGGGGCGCCCTCCACGTGTCACTTGATCCGACAAACTCTCGATCAGCCATTATCCCTCCAGGATCGGGCTGAGATTTGACGGGGGCGCCTGGGAAGCAGGGGGCGCCCGGGTTGACTCGGTTCACTAGCTTCTCGCTGAGTTAAACTCTATCTGCTTCGTTGGCTTGAGCCCAGGGCGCCCGAGGCATCCGGGGCGCCCGGGAGCACGGGGGCGCCCGGGAGCATGGGGGTGCCCCGCCCAGTGAGCTTCTGAAGCTTTCTCTTGCTTAACTCTTGTTTGGCCTTTACCTAGGGCGCCCGGGACCTTTCAGGCACCCAACCCAACTGCTGCCTCTTTCCTTTGAGGCGTTCTAAGCTGCAGACACTCGTTCCTTCGGTCCTACATCCAGGGTTAGTACCAAACATGATAAAGCAAGTAAGTTAGTGAGTCTTACAGCCGTAGCTATCTTGGTTTTGACTTTGGGTCTCCAAAATGGAGCCCTAGGTCGAACCGACGCCTACTGTTCCCTCGACGGGGAACGCGTCCTCACCTACTCCTCTCAGGAGAATTTACCTGTTGCCAACCGGCTCCTTCGGTTGGACTTTTGCCCAGCAGTCCTTCGCCAGGTGCCTAGCTGTCCTTCGCTAGGTCTTCAGTACCAGGCAGTCCTTCGCCTGGTGCCCAGCAGTCCTTCGCCAGGTCTTCAGTTCCAAGCAGTCCCTCGCCTGGTGCCTAGCAGTCCTTCGCTAGGTCTTTGACTCCTAGCAGTCCTTCTCTAGGTGCCCAGCAACCCTTCGCCAGGTCTTAGGATTCCGATGCCTAGCAGTCCTTCGCTAGGTGCCTAGCAGTCCTTCGCTAGGACTTCAATCTGCACACTTAAGTAGCATGTTAGATAAACATAACATCTTAACTTTTGAACCCTTTGCCATTATCAAAACACAGGTTCGACTTGGGTGCTGTCTGCACCAACACGATACGTAGAGATGGTCAAGATGGCAGCAGAGCGACATGTCAAGCTTATGCAACTGCTTCAGTCTTGGCACCCAGGCCCCTCTTCTTAGATTTTGATATTTTTCACCTGACTCTTTGACCAGATTGTTTGTCCTAGTCTAACTTGTGTTGACTATGGTTTGATTATCTTTGTATATCTGGTTGTAGTTTTTTTACTAGATTATGCTTTATTTCAGTTTATTCAAATTATATTTAGCTTGGAATGTGTTAGTAGAGTAGATTTTCTTTTGTTTGTTTTTAATGGATTTACTCATTTTGTTAGTTTTTTTCTGTTTTAAAAAAAAACATTACTTTCAAAATTCAATGCGCTTTTCGAAACATAGTTTTACTTTAAAATTATCCCTTTCAAAACTAGGGTTTTTTCTTTGACATGAACTTAGCTTAGGCTTAACCCTAGTATACATGCTCCGATAGTTCTAGCAGCCAACATCTCACAAGCACAATAAGACTAAATTGATTGACAATCTAGAATGGGTTGAGATGCTTAGGACTGTAGCTCTACACTTAAGATGTTTTAATTCACTGCATCGAAACAAGTTGGGGGCACCATAATTGCAATTCATGTTAATCAAGTCAAGTATTCTGGCTAACTTAGCTTATTTATGGAATACACTTGACTTGACTGACCCAAGTGATGCTGCTGCTTATTGCAGTCAGCAACTAGCTAACAGGTCAGACAGGTACTTGAACGGATTTCTTTTTCTATTTTTTCTTTTCCAATTGAAAATGTTTTAGTTGTTTCATGCTTAGACTCAGAATGAAGGTGCTTAGGCATGACCTAAACTTATTTTGTTTATGAGTTGCTTATACTTAATTGCTCTGATACACTTAGCTTTTCTTACGTAGTCATTTCTATGCTTTGATGCATTTATTACCCTTAGACTACATGATTTTGATATATGGCAAAGGGGAAAAGAAAGAAAGAGTTCAAAGCTTTTTTCAAAATATATTCTAAAGAGATCAAAGTTTTTTTAATATTTTCTAAAGTGTTAAAGTGTTTTCAAAATATTTTCTAAATTTTAGTTCAAAGTGTTTTTCAAGTGTTAGAAAATTTTGATACCAAGAAAGAGTTCAAAGTGTTCAGGAAAACTTTTTGAAAAATTTTTTTTTTAGAATGAATTTTCGAACTTCTTTTGAAAATCGCCCATCGAAAGTTGACTTCTATACCTTTTTAGTGATTTCAAAGAAAAATACTTCAACTTAAAATCTTGAAAAATCATTTCCATACTTAGTAGTTTGTTAAAGCAATTGATTATTTTTGATAGTTTTAAAAAGTACTTAAGTTTTTTTCGAAAGTAAGCAAAAATTTTAAGTACTTCAAAAAGCTTAATGTATTTTTGGCTTTTCAAAAAGATAACTTAGTCTCTAAACTAATTCAATATTGAAAAAGACTAAGTCCAGTTTTTGAAAAATATATGATCCAGGGGGAGATAACTGGTTATGGTTATGGTTATGGGGGAGAGCTCAAAACAAGATTACATTTCTCCTGTTTAATATTATTTTGTTTCAAGTTGTTTTTAGCTTAACTTTGAACTAGGTTGTCATAATCAAAAAGGGGGAGATTGTTGGTGCCGAAAGTACCAGATCGAACCTTGTTTTAATAAGTGGCAAAGGGTTCAAGTTAAGCTGGTTTGTATGTACTGATGAATTTGTGAAGCTTGCAGGAAAGACCTAGGTAGGCTAGGCAAGAAGTCTTGACCTGCTAGGTTGAGCAAGAAGTCCTGGTTAGGGATCGGGCAACGAAGTCTTGGTCCGGGGGGCCGAGCAGAAGACTTTGCCGAACGATATCACGGACAGGAGTTGAGACGGGTCATGATCGAGCGTCATCGAGTTTCGGGTTCTTGGAGGGTGAGCAAAAGTCCAACCGGAGGAGTCGGTTGGCAAAAAACAAACTCTCCTGAGAGGAGTAGGTAAGGACACGTTCCCTGAGAGGAGTAGGTAAGGACACGTTCCCTGAGAGGGAATAGTAGACGTCGATCCGACCTAGGGTTTCAAGTGAAACCTAAAAGTCAGGACCAAGATAGCACTAGCTATAAATCCATACATGCATGAATTCTATTTATTATTATTGTGGGACTAACCCTTGTTGGAGTTGAAGAAGTTGACTCAGTTGGACTAGGGCACCTGAATGGGACTCAGGCACCTGAGAGTTGGCAACGAGTGGCTGAGTTGGCACAACGGTTAAGCTTGCGTGGAGAATGTTGAGTGGAGGAGCCATGTCGGCACTCAGGCGCCTGAAAGGGATTAGGGTGCCTGAGCCAGGATAGAGTTTAACTGTGTAGTGGATAAAATTGCCGCTCGAGACGCTATGACTAGGGCGCCTGAAAGGCCTTTCAACCGCCTGAATGAGGACTATATAAAGGGGTCGAGAGCAGCACTTCAGTGATCAACTCACACTCTGCAATAAGTTCGTTTTCCTATGTGTTGCGTGATTAAAGTCTCGACAACGCCGAAATGTCATCCGACTCTCTGAGTGAAGAACTTCAACTCATTCAAGGAGTTTGGTATATTTGTTTTAAGATTTGCACACTGAAAAATTGTAATTTGTACATACTTTCGACTGTTAGTGATTGCCCAACGTAAACGATCAAGGATCGTGGGTCTTACAATAGGAGTCGGTCAAGACTCCGAAGCAAGTAAAACTGACCTGTGTTAGCGTGCGTGATTTGTTTTCCGCTGCGTACTTGATTGCTTTAAAATCTGAATTTTCTTATAAGTGATATTCACCCCCCCCCCCCCCGCCCCCGCTCTACCACTCATCTCTATCCTACACCTCCTTAAAGTATATGCTCATAATGTCACCTCATATGGCTTGTTGTTGTGGCAGATACATATAAACGTTAAAATCTAACAGTTAACAGAAAGTAATACATAACTTCCCATGATAATTCTTCTTCCTCCTCCTTAATATGCAACTATGCTGCTTATAACATGGGTGATTACACATTCTATATTCAATAAGTTCACTATCTTCATTCCAAAAGATCATATATTTATTTATCCAACAATTAATTTTTTCTACAAACAAACCTAACCCCCAAATCAATTTCTTTTTACTGTAGAAGCTATTAGTCATTTCATTTTTGTTTTCATATTTTTGATGTGATCAAAAGGAGAGAGCGTAATATTAAATTCAGAGGAGGACATAATTGTAAATATTTGTGTGATGCTTTTTAAATTAAATTTCATGTTAGTATATCCTAACTTTAACTCGGGTTGATGCACATCAAAAGAGGAAGATTGTAAGTACACCCGGTAGTTTTGATATTGATGCTTTTTAAATTAGATGTCATGTTAGTATATCCTAACTTTAACTCGAGTTAATACACATCAAAAGGGGGAGATTGTAAGTACACTCGGTAGTTTTGATATTGATTAACTGAGTTAAGTTAAGTCCTATGTATGGTTGATGTCTTGTGTCTAATTGTGCAAGAACTTAGGAACAGGATAACTCGAGCGCAAGATGCAGTGAGCGAGAAGGATAGTATCAAAAGAGAGTCGACAGGCTCGGTGCATCTGAGAGATGAGGAGCTACTGAAGAGTACACTGGTAGAGCGAGAAGGGCGTGCGCGGTGCATCCAAAAGATAAGAAGTCGGGGAGGAAGAATACTCGAGGAGAATAATAGAGTTGAGTTCAGGTGAGCTCAATTCTGGATGTTTTGAGCATCACCCAAGCAATCGAAATGAAGAATTGCCAACTTCTGAGTTGCTATTCCAGGCGCTTGGATCAATTCTAAGCGCCCGAGTTCCAAGCACCCGGATCCAATCCATGCGCCTGGAAAGGGCGGCCATGTCAGCAAAGTTATTGCCGAAGTGAATCAGCATGGAGTCCACATCAGCAAACTCTATGCGCCCACCGACTAAAGCAACATGAAGATGGTCAAATCAAGTATCCACCTGTAGAAGTTCGAGAGGGGGTTCACGTTCTAGAAGTGTCGAATGGAGGAATTCTTCAAAACAAACTTTGATATTTTTTTTAACGTTAAATACGGTTTTGAAGCACCCAAGGACAAGAACGGAGAAGCCAAGGAAGAACACATTTGGAACAAGAAGTAGCAGACTAACTTTGTGGCCAACGATAAAGTAGAATTCCACCTACTAAGTGCATTTCCACCATAAGAAGTCAACTGGATCGACACTTACAAGTCAACCAAAGAACTCCAGGAAAAGTTTTTAGAGCTATACGAAGGAATGTCGGAGGCCAAACTAGCAAAATGAGACTTACTCCGAAATTAACTAACCAATTTCTGGATGGAAAAGGGAGAAAAATAGCACAACTACATGCCAAGTTCAAGGAGCTAATCACTGGACTCAACGACCTCAAAGAAATGAATGAATTGAGACACACTCAGATATGCACTAAACATCTTTCTAAGAACCCAAGAGTCAACATCAATCGTAAACTCTTATTACATATCCAAAGACGTCAAAGTAAATAGTTTAGAAAGTTTATTTTCTATCTTTGAATTACACAAATCAAGGCCTAAATAAAGAGGAGAAGTCAACCTAGAACCTAGCACTACAAGCCAAGAAGAATGAACCGGATTTAGAGTCTTCTCTCAGCGAAGATGAAGAAGCTTATGGTAAGAATTTTTTTGAAGTTGTTTAAATCTAATGACTTTGATAAGAAATAGGCAACAAAGCTACTTCAGAAGAAGAGAAGAGTAAGGTGCTATAATTGCCAAGAAGAATGGCATATCAAGGACAATTGTCCAAGATTAAAAACCAAGGGTCAAGCAAGTCCAAGAACAAGAACCTCAAAGCAACACGGAGTGATTCGTCATCAAAGTCTAAACTCGAGGAGTACGCCAGACTAGCACCTGTCACACCTCGAGGAGCCACATGTCCAATACCAATCGGACAACACTTCCCCTATATGGCAGACAATCTAAAACTTAAATACAAGCCACACATATATCAAAACCCACACAACCGACAATTATAGAAATATAAGAAAAAACAGCATCACATATCAACACAAAACTTACCTCAAACCAATCAAAATGATGTACAACCGAATAATACCACGACACACCACCGGGTCACACAATACAGTGTTGGGGCAATCTATGGTCCGGAGTGACCATATATTTTGATGTTTGAGCAAAGGGTTTAAGTTAGGTTCACTCTTGTATTTGATATGTGTATTTGAGTGTGCAGGTTTGCAGGATACACATGGACTTAGTTGGATGGCTTCGGGTTCGGTGAAGGATGGTGTGAGGAAGTAAGTCGTGGGCTTGTGTGCGCATCCGAGGGACGAGAGAAAGTCGAAGAGGGCTTGAAGGCAATAGATCGAGGCTGCTGGAGCAGGGACGATGACCTGAGGGAAGCAGACTTCGAGGCATACGTGAAGAGTGGCATGGGAGACTAGCCGCGGGCTTGCATGCATCTGAGGGACGAGAGCCAAAATCAAAGAGGGCTTGAAGGCAACAGGTCGAGGCTGCTGAGTGAAGAGTCAACTGAGTTGTGAGGGTTCGAGTGCTGAGGCAAATGTACTCGGGAAATCCTAGGGTTCGATGCTGAGAGAAATGTACTCGGGAAAAGGAAACCTTAGGTTTGGAAGTGGACCAGTCGACTGATGCTAGATCAGTCGACTGATGCTGGATCAGTCGACTGATGAAGTCCACAAAAAGATCAGTTGAATGCCCCTGGATCAGTCGACTGGTGGCTGCTGAAATTTGAACATTGGGTTGTAACATTCGAATGTAAGTGGGACCAGTCAACTGGTGCTGGACCAGTCGACTAGTAACGGTCATTTCAGCATAGAGCACTATTTTAAGGGGCTCGGTTTTGGCTAAAAGTTCTTGACGAAATTGGCTTTGGTTAAAGGCCAATTAGTAGTCTAAGAGCTCAGGAAGGTGTCGCGGGTTGTGGCGAGGTTTCTCCACCCACAAGGAGCTACATAAGCTAGCTAGAGGTCTTCCGGATCGGGATCGTTCACCTTACGGACAGCCGTGGAGTAGGAGTTTCATCTCCGACCTACGTAAATTGGTTTGTCTTCTTAGTTGTTAGTTTTAGGTTAAATTGTATTTCTGCTTGCGCACTAACAACGTATACGAAGAAAATCAAAGATTAGCTATTCACCCCCCCCCCCTCTAGCTAGATCAAAAAGGTCCCAACATACAGGGTCCACACAATACATGTCCATAAACATAAATTTCGCAAAAGGCAAGAATATAAGTTCGTAAAAGGGAGACAAACAAATACCATCGGAGCTAAGGGACTGGCAGGTGGATCCTCTCCTGGTGACACCAGGCATAGCTATTAGATATCTAGAAATGAAAATACGTATATGGGGTGATGAGTACAAGCGACTCAGTGGGTAATAACTGAAGGAAAATGCATGGCATAATCAGATAAAACAAGAGGAATGGAAACAACAGGATACAATCTAATGGAAAGATCTACAACCATAACAAATGAATGAATGTACAAATATATCAGAATTAGACTATCAAGCGGAGGCATGATCAGAAACCCCAAGAACATCCATAAGTCTACTCATACAATATGAGAAGTACAAAATCGATATATTAAGAGCAATACCTAACATGTATATGCATGTCAATCAAATACAGTAAACATAGCTCAACCAAATACAATAAGCACAACAAATACAACGATATATCATATGCACATGATGCAATGACATGTGCCGCCCCTGAAGCAAGCCAAGTAGTTATCATATCATATCTGTGAGGTCGAGTGGGTAGCTGTGACAACTGTACACACTCCAACAACTACCACTACTGTGAGTGGTTGAGTGGACAAGATGCTGAGGAGCCAACTACTCCAAGACCCTAGGAGAAGGGGGAGCCGCCAACAACTCTGTTATCTCCGAGAGAACAATAGGGGGTGTCAAATGCTTGCTCACAGCTCTAACCACCACTATCCCTGAGTGGTCGAGCATAGCAAAATAGAACAACTACTCGTACTCCAACAATTATCACTATCCCGAGTGGTTGAGTGGTCATAACTCATGTCAACAATAAGGGAGTCAAGCGTCGACAACTATGCAATAATGTAGGGATAGTGCATGACACTAATATACACAACGCCAACTAGATTAACAACTATACAATAGTATAATACACATGTATCCAACCAACATCATGGTCTAACAATCATGCAACTAAAAAAGTAGGTAAGGTACAATCAGATATCAACCAACTGCTAAGTGTAGCCCTACAACCGATCCTAGATGCCTGCTTACACGCGGTACTCTACAGATCAAGAAGAACCAACTTGAAACTGTATAGATATAAATTTGATCATCTCAAAGATCAAGCAAACAAGTAACAAGTAACAAAATTAAAGGAACAAGGCAAGGTAAAGTAGCTTATCATAGATAATAAAACAAGTCATGCATCTAAGTACAATAAACTAGAGTTTAAGGAAGATGTACTCGCCTCGTAATAGAGTGTATATATCGGAGAGAACCTCCCATGATTAAACACGTATTTGAAATCAAAATCCTGCTCAAGGACACAGTTTAGTTATGTATATAATTATAATTAGCTAAACTAAATACGAAACATAATTAGATCCATTCTAATTATTTTGTTCATTAGTTAACCCTAACTAATGATTAACTCTTGAGTTAATCCCACAGTCCAAACTGGGTTAACAACTAAACTCACTTCTTCCAAGAAACAATTTCTTGGCCAAAAGGATCAAGAGCCATTAATCTAATTCCTAACACCAACAACTCTAAAACATAATCCAAGAATAAGTTCCCTAAGTAGCTCACAATCTGTAACACCTCAAACCAAATTGTAGCTAATGCCAAGATCCATACAGGAAACTAGATCAAACTCCAAGCTCTTCCAACTCTATTCCAAACTGATCAAAGGGAATATCACACAGCAAGCTCATCCCCCACAAAAATAGGGCACCAAACCAGGCTAGAACAACACCTTAAGTTGATAAAAAAAAATAGAACATGAAACCAATTCAAACGCTTGCTCACAGTCGAGCGCAGAAAACCCAAAACAACATCAACAACTCCTCTAATTATCTAACTGAGTTACTGATTCCATCTATAGATTATCGGACCAAAACTAAATCAAAACCCTACAAAGAAGACTCATGGCAGGGGGAAGAAGGAACTCACATCACAAATCTAAATACAGATTGCTTCTACAAATTATCCAATAGATTTGAATTAGCAACATCAAATCAATTCACATACTCGATTCTATACGTTAACCCTTACCTACGATGTGCATGACCACCACTTGCAAATCAGTGTTGGCGAAGGTGTTGCAAGAAATTATCGAGTCTCCAGAACAATTCTAGTTTTAATAATTTTATACTTTCGATCCAATCGAATTACAGCGGAAGCAATTACATAATTTCATAAATCATAATCGAACATATGAATATAAACAAATGGTGAATTTAAATTTGAAAAATAAATGTTTTGCAGACAATTAAACTAACCTCTTGTAGTTACCCTTTTTATGAATCTGAGGCATGTAGAAACCACAATCTTCTAGTACGATCCTTCTTATCAACGAGAGTGTGTGGGCACTCCAAAACACAAATACTAGAAATCAAGAGGTATTTTCTCTACATCGTTTTATACTAGAACATATCTATATTTATAGGATTCAAAGAACTCTAAGACTTATTCTAGCAGGGATAGGATTCTCAATCCTAAACGTTTAAATTAGATCTTATCTTTTAGATATTTAAATAATATACAATATATTCTCAATATATTAACATATTATTAATATATATTTGGATATTACCATAATAATCCAAATTTATAATTATCTCATAATTATAATTTAGATCTAATCATATACATATCTATAGAATTCAAAATCCTAAGACTTGTTCTAGTAGGATAGGATTCTCAATTCTAAACTTTCAAACTAGATATTATCTTTTATATATTTTAATAATATATATTCTCAATAAATTAAGATATTATTAATATCTGTTTGGATATTACCATAATAATCTAAATTTCTAATTATCTCATAATTATAATTTAGATCTAATCATGTTTATCTACAAGCCCTTGAACATATGGAAACATTTTTTTCATTTTTACATTTAATTTCTAAATCGTATTTCAAGTCCATTGATTATTAAGAAGGCATATTGGGGATCATGGACTCAAAATTAAAAGCTCCAATAAATTAGATAAATAATTAAACTCTTTGATTAATTTATCCAACTTAGTAATTCCAATATTATTCCACTAAAAATATGGAATTGCACCCTTTTCCATTATGAAATATTTTACTCTACTAAAAGAGTAATCCATTGATTTAATCATTACATATAGATTATGTTGGGATCGATGGCATGGCTAGAGGGGAGGGTGAATAGCTCGGTCACCCCAATTCAGTCTCTCCCTACAATGTTAGCACAAGCAGAAGCTTAATCTAATAATTAAACCAATGTTAACACGTTACTGGTTACGTGGTTCGGAGATTGTTTGCTCCTACTCCACGACATGTCCTTGAGGTGGGCGAACCCTTGATCCTTCGGTGGATCACGCCCCGGTAATCTCCGGCTAAGTCTTTCTCCTTCTCGATGGAGAACAACCTCTCACAATTCATCTTCCTCCTTACAAGTTGAAGCTAGGATTTTGGGATGAAGATGAGCACTTGGAGCTTAAGCACTAGAGTAAAGATCTTACAATGAAGAGCTAACATCTCTCAAGTCTCAAGCTCCACTTTAAATAGTGGAGAGAGCTGTTAAACAAATAGCCTAGCCCCGACATCAGTCGACTGCCCCCAGGGCCAGTCGACTGATGCCTCAACTAATGGCTCTATTTCGAACAGACCAGTCGACTACTCTGGAGACCAGTCGACTGCTCCTGGCTATTCGACTTTACAGAAAGATGAGTCGACTGATGTTCATACCAGTTGACTGCAACAGTGCGCTCTCAGTAGTACCAGTCGATTGATTCCCTTGCCAATCAACTGACCTACTTGCAAATGCACTCTCAATCTCACCGAAGTTCACCTTTCGCGTATGTCTTGAAGTCCACTTCCTTGGCTTGCCCCTTGAAATTCTCTTCCTTCAGCTCTCGTCCCTCGGATGCGCACACAAGCTCGTGGCTTGTCTCCATGTCATCCTTCGCGTATGCCGTTGAAGTCTACTTCCTCGACTCACCCTTGAAATCCTTTTCCTCGGCTCTCGTCCCTCGGATGCTTTACTCCGTTACTCCTCATGTGTGATTCACAAAGTCCTGCAAAACTCAAACACACATCAAATCGACATGAAAATCTAATTTAACCATATTAGCACATACATCAAAACCTATAATCTACCCAATCAACCATGAGTCGATTGCACCAACAGATTAATCCTCCATTAACGATTCATAATTTGGAGTTAGAAGTATTCCATTTTCCTCTCTAATTACTTATTATCCTCATCTACCATTAATTCACTAGTGAGTGATTTAATTTATAACATAATTATAAATTAGTTGGGCCCGCCACTCAGTTCCAGAATCAACAAATGTGGAAATCGTCTTTCTACTTCCAAGAATGGATTTCATGTCTGTGAATTCATATTCCCATCCAATCATTTCAAATATAAATCCAAAATACAAGTGTTGAGAATGCATAATTGTAAACTTTAAATAAGAAAATTAAGAATTATATAAGAATAAATAGGAGTCTATAATTACGTCAAGATTACGATTTATCCATATATATATGATAATCTTATGATTTAATTAAATTTCATATTAATAACGAAATTTATTATGAAATATATAATTAAATCAGTCCAAGTCTTATATAATCTCATTATATATAAATGCTCCCATCTTGATGTCTCCACATCAACGATCTAGATTAGACAGTCACATTCATAATATTCATAGACTGCATTAGCGATGCTTTAATTTAAGACCCTATACTTTAATTAATTTCATCATGGACTCAGTTTAAGTTTCACTACAAAAAAAAGGGCTATTCTGCGACAAATTTTGCGATAAAAAATTTTCGTCGCAGATTAGCGATAAATTTTGCGACAAAAAAGATATTCGTTGCAAATTTGCAACAAATTTTGCGACGAAAATACTATTGTCGCTGATTAGCGACAAAAATTTTTTCGTTGCTAAATTTGTTGCGCTTTTGCGACAAAAAAAATTATTCGACAAACAAATTTTTTTTCGTTGCAAAATTTGGGACAAAATTGATATTTGTCGCAAATTTTGCAACAATTTTGCAACGAAAAAAATTTGTTGCAAATATTGCAACGAAAATGAATAATCGTCGCAAAATTTGCAACAATATTTTTTTCGTTGCAAAATTTGCGACGAATTTAAAATATGTCGCAGACTTACAACAAATATTTAATTTATCTTAAAAATATAATTCGTCACAAAATTTGGACAGTATTTGTTTTGATTTTTTAAAAACTTAATTCTGCGACGAATTTCAAAATTCGTCCCTAATCTGCGACGAATTTGGAAATTCGTAGCAGAATTTGGGACGAATTCTAAAATTCGTCGCAGAATTAAATTTTTAAAAAGAAACCTAAATACCTTCAAAAAATTATGAATAAACGTACGGAGCTCCGAATTTCATGAAATAAGTTTCTACGTGCTCGTAGCGATTCCATCATAAAATAAATGATGTCAAACTTAAATTTTACTTGATAAATTTATAGAAAAAAAATTTTAAACCCACAAAAATATATTTTCCAAGTAAATAATATTTAGAAAAATACAAATAAAAATATATTATGTAAAATTTAAGTTTGAGGTCACTGATATCACGAGGATATCGATACGAGCACGTAGAAACTCGTTTCGTTAAATTCCGAGTTTTATAAGTCCATATATCAAATTTAATAATAATCTTTTGATTTATTTAAAAATAATTAATTGCGACGAATTTCGAAATTCGTTGCAAAATTTGCAACGAATTTTGAAATTCATCGCAAAATTTGCAACGAATTTCGAAATTCGTCGCAGATCTGGGACAAATTTAGAAATTTGTCGCAAATCTGGGACGAATTTAGAAATTCGTCGCAGATCTGGGATGAATTTAGAAATTCGTCGCAAACTTGGAAAATCCGAAATACATTTGAAATGTCGCAGATTGAGCTACAGAACTCGGAATGACATGACACAAGTTTCTACGAGTTCGTATCGACGTCCTCGTGATATAAATGATCTTAAACACAAATTTTAATAAAATATCTAGGGATCAATGAAGGATTAATATGAAATTGTTTATAATAGTTTCAAACTTATAAACTATTAACTAAGTCAATGCTGATATAAATAATGAACAATGAAAAAAAATTTATTAATAGAAATTCATATTTGTGGTCGTTTAGCTCATCAGTGGATAAATACGAACATATAGAAACTTGTTTCATTAAATTCCGAGTTCTCTAGGTCCATCTACGACAATTAAACGGTATTTGTTTTGATTTTTTTAAAAATTTAATTCTGCGACGAATTTCAAAATTCGTCCCTAATCTGCGACGAATTTGGAAATTCGTCGCAGAATTTGGGACGAATTCTGAAATTCGTCGCAGAATTAAATTTTTAAAAAGAAACCTAAATACCTTCAAAAAAATCATAAATAAACGTACGGAGCTCCGAATTTCATGAAATAAGTTTCTACGTGCTCGTAGCGATTCCGTCATGAAATAAATGACGTTAAACTTAAATTTTAACTGATAAATTTATAGAAAAAAAATTTAAACCCACAAAAATATATTTTCCAAGTAAATAAAATTTAGAAAAATACAAATAAAAATATATTATGTAAAATTTAAGTTTGAGGTCATTGATATCACGAGGATATCGATACGAGCACGTAGAAACTCGTTTCGTTAAATTCCGAGTTTTGTAGGTCCATATATGAAATTTATTAATATTCTTTTGATTTATTTAAAAATAATTATTTGCAACGAATTTTGAAATTCGTCACAAAATTTGCAACGAATTTGGAAATTCGTCACAGATCTGGGATGAATTTAGAAATTCGTCGCAAATCTGGGACGAATTGAGAAATTCGTCGCAAACTTGGAAAATCCGAAATACATTTGAAATGTCGCAGATTGAGCTACAGAACTCGGAATGACATGACACAAGTTTCTACGAGTTCGTATCGACGTCCTCGTGATATAAATGATCTTAAACACAAATTTTAATAAAAATTCTAGGGATCAATGAAGGATTAATATGAAATTGCTTATATTAGTTTCAAACTTAGAAACTATTAACTAAGTCAATGCTGATATAAATAATGAACAATGAAAAAAAAATTTATTAATAGAAATTCATATTTGTGGCCGTTTAGCTCAATAGTGGATCAATACGAACATATATAAACTTATTTCATTAAATTTCGAGTTCTCTAGGTCCATCTACGACAATTAAATGGTATTTGTTTTGATTTTTTTAAAATTTAATTCTGCGACGAATTTCAAAATTCGTCCCTAATCTGCCACGAATTTGGAAATTCGTCGCAGAATTTGGGACGAATTCTAAAATTCGTCGCAGAATTAAATTTTTGAAAAGAAACCTAAATACCTTCAAAAAATCATAAATAAACGTACGGAGCTCCGAATTTCGTAAAATAAGTTTCTCCGTGTTCGTAGCGATTCCATCATGAAATAAATGACGTCAAACTTAAATTTTATCTGATAAATTTATAGAAAAAAATTTTAAACCCACAAAAATATATTTTCCAAGTAATAATATTTAGAAAAATACAAATAAAAATATATTATGTAAATTTTAAGTTTGAGGTCATTGATATCACGAGGATATCGATACGAGCACGTAGAAACTCGTTTCGTTAAATTCCGAGTTTTGTAGGTCCATATATGAATTTTATTAATATTCTTTTGATTTATTTAAAAATAATTATTTGCGACGAATTTTGAAATTCGTTGCAAAATTTGCAATGAATTTTGAAATTCATCGCAAAATTTCCAATGAATTTGGAAATTCGTCGCAGATTTGGGACGAATTTAGAAATTCGTCGCAGATCTGGGTCGAATTTAGAAATTCGTCGCAAACTTGGAAAATCCGAAATACATTTGAAATGTCGCAGATTGAGCTACAGAACTCGAAATGACATGACACAAGTTTCTACGAGTTCGTATCGACGTCCTCGTGATATAAATGATCTTAAATATAAATTTTAATAAAAATTCTAGGGATCAATGAAGGATTAATATGAAATTGCTTATAATAGTTTCAAACTTAGAAACTATTAACTAAGTCAATGCTGATATAAATAATGAACTATGAAAAAAAAATTATTAATAGAAATTCATATTTGTGGCCGTTTAGCTCATCAGTGGATCAATACGAACATATAGAAAATTGTTTCATTAAATTCCGAGTTCTCTAGGTCCATCTACGACAATTAAACGGTATTTGTTTTGATTTTTTTAAAAATTTAATTCTGTGACGAATTTCAAAATTAGTCCCTAATCTGCGACGAATTTGGAAATTCGTCGCAGAATTTGGGACGAATTCTGAAATTCGTCGCAGAATTAAATTTTTAAAAAGAAACCTAAATACCTTCAAAAAATCATAAATAAACGTACGGAGCTCCGAATTTCATGAAATAAGTTTCTACGTGCTCGTAGCGATTCCATCATGAAATAAATGACGTCAAACTTAAATTTTACATGATAAATTTATAGAAAAAAATTTTAAACCCACAAAAATATATTTTCCAAGTAAATAATATTTAGAAAAATACAAATAAAAATATATTATGTAAAATTTATGTTTGAGGTCATTGATATCATGAGGATATCGATACGAGCACGTAGAAACTTGTTTCGTTAAATTCCGAGTTTTGTAGGTCCATATATGAAATTTATTAATATTCTTTTGATTTATTTAAAAATAATTATTTGCGACGAATTTTGAAATTCGTTGCAAAATTTGCAACGAATTTTGAAATTCATCGCAAAATTTGCAACGAATTTGGAAATTCGTCACAGATCTGGGACGAATTTAGAAATTCGTCGCAGATCTGGGACGAATTTAGAAATTCATCGCAAACTTGGAAAATCCTAAATACATTTGAAATGTCGCAGATTGAGCTACAGAATTCGGAATGACATGACACAAGTTTCTACGAGTTCGTATCGACGTCCTCGTAATATAAATGATCTTAAACACAAATTTCAATAAAAATTCTAGAGATCAAAGAAGGATTAATATGAAATTGCTTATAATAGTTTTAAACTTAGAAACTATTAACTAAGTCAATGCTGATATAAATAATGAACTATGAAAAAAAAATTTATTAATAGAAATTCATATTTGTGGTCGTTTAGCTCATCAGTGGATCAATACGAACATATAGAAACTTGTTTTATTAAATTCCGAGTTCTCTAGGTCTATCTACGACAATTAAACGGTATTTGTTTTGATTTTTTAAAAATTTAATTCTGCGACGATTTTCAAAATTCGTCCCTAATCTGCGACGAATTTGGAAATTCGTCGCAGAATTTGGGACGAATTCTGAAATTCATCGCAGAATTAAATATTTAAAAAGAAACCTAAATACTTTCAAAAAATCATAAATAAACGTACGGAGCTTCGAATTTCATGAGATAAGTTTCTACGTGCTCGTAGTGATTCCATCATGAAATAAATGACGTCAAACTTAAATTTTACCTAATAAAATTATAAAAAAAAATTTAAATCCACAAAAATATATTTTCCAATTAAATAATATTTAGAAAAATACAAATAAAAATATATTATGTAAAATTTAAGTTTGAGGTCGTTGATATCATGAGGATATCGATACGAGCACGTAAAAACTTGTTTCGTTAAATTCCATGTTTTGTAAGTCCATATATGAAATTTATTAATATTCTTTTGATTTATTTAAAAATAATTATTTGCGACGAATTTTGAAATTCATTTCAAAATTTGCAACGAATTTCGAAATTCATCGCAAAATTTGCAACGAATTTGGAAATTCGTCGTAGATCTGGGACGTATTTAGAAATTCCTCGCAGATCTTGGACGAATTTAGAAATTCGTCGCAAACTTGGAAAATCCGAAATACATTTGAAATGTTGCAGATTGAGCTACAGAACTCGGAATAACATGACACAAGTTTCTACGAGTTCGTATCGACGTCCTCGTGATATAAATGATCTTAAACACAAATTATAATAAAAATTCTACGGATCAATGAACGATTAATATGAAATTGCTTATAATAGTTTCAAACTTAGAAACTATTAACTAAGTCAATGCTAATATAAATAATGAACTATGAAAAAAAATTTATTAATAGAAATTCGTATTTGCGGTCGTTTAGCTCATCAGTGGATCAATACGAACATATAGAAACTTGTTTCATTAAATTCCAAGTTCTCTAGGTCCATATACGACAATTAAACGGTATTCGTTTTGATTTTTTAAAAATTTAATTCTACGACGAATTTCAAAATTCGTCCCTAATTTACGACGAATTTGGAAATTCGTCGCAGAATTTGGGACGAATTCTGAAATTCGTCGCAGAATTAAATTTTTAAAAAGAAACCTAAATACCTTCAAAAAATCATAAATAAACGTACGGAGCTCCGAATTTCATGAAATAAGTTTCTACGTGCTCGTAGCGATTCCATCATGAAATAAATGACGTTAAACTTAAATTTTACTAGATAAATTTATAGAAAAAAATTTTAAACCCACAAAAATATATTTTCCAAGTAAATAATATTTAGAAAAATACAAATAAAAATATATTATGTAAAATTTATGTTTGAGGTCATTGATATCACGAGGATATCGATACGAGAATGTAGAAACTCGTTTCGTTAAATTCTGAGTTTTGTAGGTCCATATATGAAATTTATTAATATTCTTTTGATTTATTTAAAAATAATTATTTGCGACGAATTTTGAAATTCGTTGCAAAATTTGCAACGAATTTTGAAATTCGTCGCAAAATTTGCAACGAATTTGGAAATTCGTCGCAGATCTGGGACGAATTTAGAAATTCATCACAGATCTGGGATGAATTTAGAAATTCGTCGCAGATCTGGGACGAATTTAGAAATTCGTCGCAAACTTGGAAAATTCGAAATACATTTGAAATGTCGCAGATTGAGCTACAGAACTCAGAATGACATGACACAAGTTTCTACGAGTTCGTATCGACGTCCTCGTGATATAAATGATCTTAATCACAAATTTTAATAAAAATTCTAGGGATCAATGAAGGATTAATATGAAATTGCTTATAATAGTTTCAAACATAGAAACTATTAACTAAGTTAATGCTGATATAAATAATGAACTATGAAAAAAAATTTATTAATAGAAATTCATATTTGTGGCCGTTTAGCTCATCAGTGGATCAATACGAACATATAGAAACTTGTTTCATTAAATTCTGAGTTCTCTAGGTCCATCTACGACAATTAAACGGTATTTGTTTTGATTTTTTAAAATTTTAATTCTGCGACGAATTTCAAAATTCGTCCCTAATCTGTGACGAATTTGGAAATTCGTCGCAGAATTTGGGACAAATTCTGAAATTCATCGCGAATTAAATTTTTAAAAAGAAACCTAAATACTTTCAAAAAATCATTAATAAACGTACGGAGCTCCGAATTTCATGAAATAAGTTTCTACGTGCTCGTAGCGATTCCATCATAAATAAATGACGTCAAACTTAAATTTTACCTGATAAATTTATAGAAAAAATTTTTTAAACCCACAAAAATATATTTTCCAAGTAAATAATATTTAGAAAAATACAAATAATGATATATTATGTAAAATTTATGTTTGAGGTCATTGATATCAAACTTGGAAAATCCGAAATACATTTGAAATGTCGCAGATTGAGGTACAGAACCCGGAATGACATGACACAAGTTTCTACGAGTTCGTATCGACGTCCTCGTGATATAAATGATCTTAAACACAAATTTTAATAAAAATTCTAGGGATCAATGAAGGATTAATATGAAATTGCTTATAATAGTTTCAAACTTAGAAACTATTAACTATGTTAATGCTGATATAAATAATGAATTATGAAAAAGAAATTATTAATAGAAATTCATATTTGTGGCCGTTTAGCTCATGAGTGGATCAATACAAACATATAGAAACTTGTTTCATTAAATTCTGAGTTCTCTAGGTCCATCTACGACAATTAAACGGTATTTGTTTTGATTTTTTAATAATTTAATTCTGCGACGAATTTCAAAATTCATCCCTAATCTACGACGAATTTGGAAATTCATCGCAGAATTTGGGACGAATTCTGAAATTCGTCACAGAATTAAATTTTTAAAAAGAAACTTAAATACATTCAAAAAATCATAAATAAACGTACGGAGCTCCAAATTTCATGAAATAAGTTTCTACGTGCTCGTACCGATTCCATCATGAAATAAATGACGTCAAACTTAAATTTTACCCGATAAATTTATAGAAAAAAAATTTTAAACCCACAAAAATATATTTTCCATGTAAATAATATTTAGAAAAATACAAATAAAAATATATTATGTGAAATTTAAGTTTGTGGTCATTGATATGTCGAGGATATCGATACGAGCACGTAGAAACTCGTTTCGTTAAATTCCGAGTTTTGTAGGTCCATATATGAAATTTATTAATATTCTTTTGATTTATTTAAAAATAATTATTTGCGACGAATTTTGAAATTCGTTGCAAAATTTGCAACGAATTTTTGAAATTCGTCGCAAAATTTACAACGAATTTGGAAATTCGTCACAGATTTGGGACGAATTTAGAAATTCGTCGCAAACTTGGAAAATCCGAAATACATTTGAAATGTCGCAGATTGAGCTACAAAACTCAGAATGACATGACACAAGTTTCTACGAGTTCGTATCGACGTCCTCGTGATATAAATGATCTTAAACACAAATTTAAATAAAAATTCTAGGGATTAATGAAGGATTAACATGAAATTGCTTATAATAATTTCAAACTTAAAAACTATTAACTAAGTCAATACTGATATAAATAATGAACAATGAAAAAAAAATTATTAATAGAAATTCATATTTGTGACCGTTTAGCTCATCAGTGGAATATGTTGAGGTCATTTATATTATGAGGATATGGATGTGAACACATAAAAATTTATTTATATAAAATCCGAATATGGTATATTATTATATAATATATTGAAGGTATTTAAGATTTTTTTAAAAAAAATTCAATTTGATCGGCGACAAAAAAAATTTTTTTGTCCACTTCTGCTTTTGCCCTATTTAATTTTGGCTTTTGGCGGTAGTGTGGCGCGCGCGCTCCTTCCTGCGTATTTTTTTGTCGCAAAATCTTAATTATATATACCCCACTTCTGCTTTTGCCCTAGTTAATTTTGGCTTTCGGCGGCTGTGTGGCGCGTGCGCTCCTTCCTGCGTCACGTTCTCCGACGTAAGCGTCTTTCGCCTTTCTCTTCTTTCTCCGATCTGTCATCTGCGGTGGCGGGAGGCTATGTGAAGCGTCGCGAATAGCGTCGGGCGGCCCTGGCCGGCAGCGGCCGCGGTCGCGCGTTACCGGCCGTCCTCGAGCGGTACCGGCCACGCGCGGTCGCGGTCGCGCTCACCTCCGGCCTCGAGCGGCCGAGATTCCTCTCGCGCTACCGGCCGTGCTCGCGCGATACCGGCCGCGCGCGCTCATCCGGCTGCGCGCGGCTGTGCTCGCGTGTTCGCGGCCGCGTTCGCTGCCGCACTCGCGCGTTTCCGGCCGTGCGCGGCCGCGCTCTCGTGTTTCCGGGTGGTCGCGGCCTGTCGCACGAGGGCCGGCCCTGGACCGGGCCGGTTCGGTCTGTGCTAGGCTGGTCCGGGCCTTGCTGGGCCGGGCCAAACTTATCAAGTCCAGCTTTGCTTGGGCCACCTCGTTCACCATCGAATTTTACAATTAAAAATATGATTATATATATATATATATATTTTGACTGTTAATATTTTTTGCTTAGGTCTTAAGTAGACGTGTTTTGGAGTGATCTTTGTTTGGTATCTTTATTTCTTTTTTAATTGTTTGTTATTGTGGTTAATGATTACTATAATGTTTGATACTAAGTATGAGTGTTTTATAAGATTAGGTTTCTTTGTTTTATATTGATTTTTAAAAATATGTGTTTATTTATATTATAAAATACAATTAGGACATTGTTTGAATATCATGTATTTTTTTTATTTGCATGCGGTTAACTAATTCATCGATTTAAGATATTAATTAATTAATTCTTACCTTTATTAAAAATTAATTATTTAATTTATTTAAATCTGAAATTTATTTTTAATTCGAAATTTCATAAATAAATATTTTAAATTAATAAAATCATAAAATAATTAATTTGAATAATCAATAATTAATTATTTAACTTATATGGTTGTGATATGAAATTAAATTAATTTTACAATTTTATAGTTGTGATATGAATAATTAATAATTAATTCAAGATTATGATATTAATTAATCTTAACTGAATAATTTAATTAGCTAACTGTTAATTCTTAAATGTTAATTTATATCTTAATTAATAAATTTAATTAACTAAGTTCAAAAGAATATTGAAATGAGAGAAATTTGATTGGTGGGCTGTTTTTAAAATGAAAGTACAGAAAAAAATTGAGAAACGTTGGGAAGACATTGCATATCAACAAAAATAAGTTGTAAATACATTTCAGATCGTGAAATATATTATTTCAACATTACGAGATCCCAGAGTAGTGATATCTCATTTGTAATCTTATATATATTATATGTTAATGCTTTATGTTTTTTGTTATTTATAGGTCATTACCGGTGATATCAGTGTCGTCGCATGATTTACTCATTTTCTTTATCTATACAAATATGGTAAGTTTTTTAATATTAATTGTTATGTATACAAATATCTATATTATGTTTTTCTTGCTATTTATAGGTCATTATAGGTTATATTCTCTTTATCTGTTAATGCTTTACTGTTTATTTGCTTTTAATAGGATTGAGGAGATATATGAGTTTCACTGTTTGCTTTTAATAGGATTGAGGAGATATATGAGTTTCACTGTTTGAAAATGTAAGTACAAATTTTTGCAATCACTTTGTTACAGATGACTATCCTTAATTTTTATATAACTTTCAAT
This sequence comes from Boesenbergia rotunda, assembly GCA_024364735.1. Lineage (NCBI taxonomy): Eukaryota > Viridiplantae > Streptophyta > Magnoliopsida > Zingiberales > Zingiberaceae > Boesenbergia > Boesenbergia rotunda. Next base: position 113,085 of record JAGFNQ010000684.1, on the reverse strand, counting down.
TTATTCCTTAAGTTACTCTTTTATGATTTTATGGCATAAATTTTTATTATTATATTCAGTTGTATCAGGTTGAAGCATCAAAGTAAAATAATGAGGTATTTTTTTTATTACTTGTTAATGTTCACTGAGATTGCTTAAATTGTTAATGTTTACTGAGATTGTTTAAATTTTTGTTAACAAGATAAATATTTCTTTTAAGAATAAATTCTTATAGCTTATCTTATTTTTTATGCACCATTATATTTTTTTTAGTCTTAAATCTTATTGTTCAATTCCAATAACAGAGATAGTTCTCATTTTCTAGGTTTTTAGTAAATTCTCATTTTTTAGATTTATTTGATATTTATACTTCTTTGTACAGTTAGGTTTTATACTGTCTGTACTAATATGGAAGTTTGACTTTCTTTGATGGTTCTTATCATTTTGATCCTCAATAATAGTATTGAATATGAGCATGGAGGTTTTATGCTATCTACATTGTTACCTTCACTTTTCTTTTTATTGTATTCCATAAAAGTATCACACATTTTATTTATTATTTTCTCTAGATTGTTGTTCCACTTCATGAATATCTTACTTTTTCTCTTCAATGTTTTCAGGTACCATAAAGATCATTTTGAAGGACAAGTTCAAGCTATCTTCTCTCCTTTTCCCCTGACACCTTGAATCATGATGAGATTTTTGTAATAAAAAATGTATTTTATTGTTACCTAATAATTATATCAGTCATTTTTTTTTGGATTGATATTGACTTCTTCTATGTAAATTATTATATTTATTGCAGGTCATTTTATTGACATGTACAATATTATATTATTGTTTTTGATTACCTTTTAAGCAAACTATGGCTTAGCTTTCATTTTTCTCTATTAGATTTTTTTTATTTAATTTAGTTATTGATGGATAATCAATTAGGGTGTAAAATAACATAGATATTCATCTTGATTTTAATTATTTGAGATTTGTTTTGTTAAAATCTTATTATTTAAAAATATATTTATTTAAAAAAAATTATTTATTTTGTGATGAAATTTGTAACGAATATATTTTTGTCGCAAAATTATCGAAATTACTATGTATTGAAAAATTACGATGAATTTTGAAATTGTTAAGTTGCAATTTTTGCGATGTGTTTTTTAATTCGATGCAGATTTTGTTTCGAATTTTTAAATTCGTCGCAGAATTTGCAACAAATTTTGTAATTTGTTCCAAAATTTGCGACGAATTTAAAATTTTGTCGCAAAATCTGGGTCGAAATTAAAACTTCGTTGCGGAATCTGCGACGAATATAAAATTTGTCGCAGAATCTGCGACAAATACTGAAATTCGTCGTAGAATCTGCAACAAAATTTGTAATTCGTCGCAGAATCTGTGACGAATTTATAAATTCGTTGCAACAAATCAGCGACAAAAAAAATTTGTTGTAGATTTTGCAACAAATTTATATTTTTGTCCCAAAATATTTGCGACAAATTCTAAAATTTATCGCAAAATCAGCGACAAATTTAGTAATTCGTTGCAGATATTTTGCGACAAATTTGGAAATTCGTCGCAGATATTTTGCGACAAATTTTTAAATTTGTCGCAGTTTTTGCAACAAATTAATGTTTTCGTTGCAGAAAATCTGCGACAAATTTTGTTATTCGTCGCAAAATTTGTGATATATTTTTTATTTGTCAGAAATAATCTGCGACAAATTTTAAATTTCGTCGCAAATTTTGCGACAAATATAATAATTCGTCGCAGTATTTTTGTGACGAATTTGAAAGTTTGTCGCAGAATCTGCGACAAATTTCAGAATTCATCGCAGATTCTGCGACGAATTTCACTATTTGTCGCAGATTCTGCGACAAATTTTATATTCGTCGTAGAAATTGCGACAAATGTTGAAAAAATTTGCGACAAATTGTGGGACGAAAATTGAATTTGTCGCAGATTCTGCGACAAATTTTCAACTCGATGCAAAAATACTGCGACGAATTATTATATTTGTCGCAAAATTTGCGACGAATTTTAAAATTTGTCGCAGATTATTTTCGACAAATTTTGCGACGAAAAATAAATTTGTCGCAAATTTGACGACGAATTTTTTTTTTGTCGCAGGATTCTGGGACGATTATTTTGCGACGAATTTTTTTTCGTCGCCAAATTTGTCGCAAAATTTTTTTGCGACAAATTTTTTAGATAAATTCGTCGCTAAATTCGTCGCAAAATTGAGTATTTTTTGTAGTGTTTAGTACGCATAATTTTAGTCCTCTTGTATATACTAAAATTATGGTCACATCTAATAAACTAGAGATTTTACTATGATATTCATGATAATGAATTTTAAAAAAAAAAGTTCAATAATAAGCATCACATAAAAGTTACCATACCCAACAATCTCCCACTAGCCCTAAAGCATGTGGGACATATCTCTAAGTCCTATATTCAACATATGTCTTTCAAACACTTTTGCAGGTAATGTCTTAATGAATGGATCAACAAGGTTATCAGCAGACATAATCTTAAGAATGGAAGTGTCACCTCTTTACACTATTTCCCGAATCAAATGGTACTTCCATTCAATATGCGTTGATCTCCTGTGACTACGAGGTTCCTTCAAATTAGCCACTGCTTCACTATTGTCACACCATAATGTGAGTGGCTTATCTATATTAGGAACAACTTCCAGTTCAAATAGGAATTTCTTGAGCCACATCACCTCCTTAGCAGCTGCGGAAGTGGCTATATATTTGGCCTCCATGGTGGAATCGGCTATGCTAGATTGCTTGATGCTTCTCCAGACTATGGCACTGCCACCAAGAGTGAACACTGATCTAGATATTGATAAATGAGTATCTCTATTTGATTAGAAATCAGAATTAGTGTAACTGTCTATTTTGAGGTCTCTACTCGAATAGACAAGAATATAATTTCTTGTTCTTTGAAGATATTTGAGGATATTCTTTACTACTATCCAATGATCCATATCAGGATTTGATCGAAAATGACTGAGTATCCCTACAACATAACAAATGTTTATCCTTGTGCACAACATCGCATACATAATGTTACCTACTGCAGAGGCATAGGGAACACATCTCATGTCCTCAACCTCTTGAGGTGTCTTTGGACACTACTCCTTGGAGAGGACAATTCCATGTCAGGTTGGTAGGTAACCCTTCATGGAATCATGCATTCTGTAATGCAATAACATCTTATCAATATAAGTTGCTTCAGACAATGCCAACAATTTATTCTTGTGATCTCGAACAATTCAAATTCCAAGAATATAATTTGCTTCTGCCAAATCTTTCATTTGGAATTTCTTGGCTAGCAAACCCTTTACATTAGATTATTTTTTCACATCATTCCCAATGAGTAGAATATCATCTAAGTAAAGTACAATAAATACCACTTTTCCATCTTTGATGTGCTTGTATACACAAGGCTCATCAATATTTTGATCAAACCCATAGGATTTGATCATTTCATCAAACCTATGGTTCCAAGATCTAGAGGCTTGTTTTAGTCCATAAAAGGATCTAAGTAGCTAGCAAACCTTTTGCTCTTGGCCTTGGGCTATAAAACCCTCTGGTTACCGCATGTAGATTTCCTCATCTAGATAGCCATTCAAAAACACCGTCTTGACATCCTTCTACAATAGGAGAAAGTCTCTGGTTGCCGCATGGATTTAAAACCCTCTAGATTTAAGCATGGATTTAGACCGTCTTGACATCCTTCTATAAAACCCTCTGGTTGCTGCATGGATTTAAGCATGACTATAGGAGAGAAAGTCTCCTCATAGTCAACTCCTTCCTTTTGGGTATAACCCTTCACAACTAACCTTGATTTGAAAGTCTCTACTTTTCCATCTACTTCTTTCTTTCTCTTACAAATCCATTTACATCCAATAGATCTAACCTCTACAGGTGGATCCACAAGAACTAAGACAGAATTGGTATGCATTGACTCCATTTCTTGGTTCATGGCTTTAAGCCATCTCTCTTTGTCAGAATCTTCCACTGCATTTTAAAATGATAATGGATTGCCATCCACCCCATCAATGATGGCAATAGAAATAATGAAAAATATTAGTAGAATAAAAATGGATGGGTAGATTCACTACCCTCCCACTATGCCTAGGTGGTATGACATCCTGACTTGATTTAGTGGTATTATTAGTGATTTCTTTAACAATTTTTGTTGGATGTGTAATGATCTCATCATTAAGTAATTCTTCAAGTACAATCTTACTTCAAGGCTTGAAAAGTTGGTCATGTAATCGTCTTCAAGAAATATGACATTTGGCAATACAATTACCTTTTTGTCTTCAGGATTATAAAACCAACCTCCTCTCATACCTTTGGCATATCCTACAAACAAACAAACTTTTGAACGTGGATGCAATTTACTAGTCCTTCCATCCAACACGTGTTGGGCACCCCCATATGCGAAAATGAGATTGGCAATGATGGGTAGCTCATCATGGACCTCACCATATCAAGTAGAGTATGATTTCTTCTTTCAGTAACACCATTTTGTTGAGGGATACTAGGCGGTGTGAGTTGGTACAGAATACCATGCTCTAACAAATAATCTTTGAACTTAGTATCAAGATACTCACCACCTCGATCAAATCGAAGATACTTCAAAGATTTACATAGTTGCCTTTCAGCATTTACATGAAATTCTTTGAACTTTCCAAAAGTTTCAGATTTTCTACGCATAAGATAAGCATATCCATATCTTGAGTAATTATCAATAAAAGTAATGAAGTACTCATAGCCACCTGTAGCTTGTATAGTCATGGAACCACATACGTCACTATGTATTAGTTCTAGTGGTTCATTAGCCCTATTGCCCTTTGTAGAGAAAGGTCTTTTAGTGATTTTTCACTCCAAATAAGATTCACAAATACAAAGGGTGCCAATATTCAACTCCCTTAAAGGACCATCCTTTACTAGCCTATTCAATCTTTCCAAAGAAATATGTCAAAATCTTAGGTGCCAAAGATAAGTTTTATCTTCATGAGAAATTTTTTGTCTTTTAGATTTGGGATGATTTACTTTAAACATTTTGGCATTTAACAATGGTTGTTCATTAGGTCTTAGAATGTATAATCCATTTTCCATCAATATAGTACAAATCATACACTCGTTTCTCAAAATAATAATCTCATTATTACCAAAAGAAAGAGAATAAAATTGTTCAAGCAACATTGAAACTGAAATCAAATTTCTATAGAAATTAGGAATATAATAAACATTGTTAAAAACCAAATATCTATTACTAAAACTAAGTTTAACGACTCCCACTGCTTTTGTTGAAACCACTGCTCCATTGCCAACTCTCATTGTAAAGGACCTCTCAACAAGTTCTTCATACGGACTAAGTAGCTATAAAGAAGAATACACATGATTAGTAGCGCTTGAATCATCTATCTACATAGAAGAATCAACAATCACTAAACAAGATTCTAGAACAAGTAAATCAAATTTATCTTTCTTCTTTGCTTTTAGGTCATTGAGATACTTGGTGCAGTTTCTCTTCCAATGACCATCAACCCCATAGTGGAAACATTTTCCCTTGGGCTTTGCATTTACAACTTTCTTCTTGCCACCTGAATTCTTCCAATTCAATTTCTTTTTCACAACGCCCATTCCTTTGCCCTTATTCTTCCTTTTCAAACTAGCTTTGGAGGAAGATGGCTTACTCTCGGCAACATTTGCCTCCCCTTCTTGGACCTTTCCAATAGAAATCGCCTCAAAGATTTGCAATTCATTTAGCAATTGTGTCATATTATAATTGAGCTTGTTCATGACATAGTTGTTGTTGAATTGCAAGAAATCTAGGGACAAGGATTCTAAGATATGCATACTTGTGAGCCATCATCTATGGTCTCACCATGGGTTTCAACCTCAGTGAAATGGTTAACCATGTTCAAAACATGCACTCCAACTGATTGTCCTTTCTTCATCTTAGCATTCAAGACTTTCTTAATCGTCTCATGCTTAGATTGACTAGACTGTTGTCCAAACATAGCTTGTAGAAAATCCATTATGTCATAAGCATTCTCTACTTGCTCGTGCTTCAGCCTAAGCACGTCGTTCATTTCGGTCAACATATAACCTTTAGCTTTGTTGTTTCTAGCAACCCATCAATTATATATTTCTCATATACTACGGGAAGCATTCAAGGAGGGCTCCGGAGGATATTTCTCCGTCAAAACAAATTTGATGTTCTCACACACAAGTGCAATGCTAATATTACATTTCCATTTCTTAAAGTTTTCACCGGTCAACTTTTCATTAAGCAAAGCAAGAATGAGACCAGAAGACATGATTGCTGAAATTAAAATTTATAGTGATATTTTATCAATCGAATGAATATCATAGTCAACAAATAAAACAATTTAGGAATCATAAATAGAATGCATGACTCATTTACATCTATTCTACCAACTCTAAGGAAATTTATTCTCACGTATAAGAAGACACCTTAGGGTTGGTTGAATTAAATGATGAATAAATTGAGACTATCTCTATTAATAAACAAAACAATAAGATATCCCATATCTTCACTTTTATTTATTAATTACCATTTGATTTACCCTAGATGCATATAAACTTTTATTGCATCCTCATGAGTGTGACCCACTATTTAAGATTTTAAAACTCAATCCATAATTTCTGCCTTAGGATAGGTAAATTATGAATTTCATTAAAAAATTTATCCTTTCAGTAACTAAGCCTTGAATTTTGGTTTAAACGAAAATATTCCTTAGGGAGGATGTCCTATGGGTCACTAGGCGTCATTTAAACCTCACATTACTTTGGTTAATAGTCGAGGCTGTAGGATTCGTTATCATATATCCTTCTCCAACTCATTATTATACTTAAAGTTTCTTAAACTCTATTTGATCCCGGCCTTGCCTACGAGTATGTGCATAGACCGAGCCCGCCAGCCAGCCTGGCGCCAGGAAAGGTTGACTGACAGATCAGCAGCAGAGTCCTCGGGTAAGTTCCCGAGCCTAGGGGCCTCCTGGAGGGCAAAGGCGAGTTGGCCACCGATCATCCTGCCAGGTAGAATCTTAGCCGCCCGCACTACCGGGCCCCTCCCCGACCTAGAGCTGAGGCAGACACCACGGTCGGATGCGTGACGATTCGCACTCCCATGTCATCACATAAACTAGATACTTGACAGAATCAGGTAGGCATGCCTCGGTAAACCCTCGACTCAGGGCATACCCTGCGCCTCCATTCTACCAGTCGGATGCGTGGCTACTCACGCTCACTGGCCATCATCCAGTAGTTTCGTACTGCGCACCCAGTACCCTTGTATTGTTCGAGCACCTTGCACCATGTTGCGCCGATCCTAAGTGCTCCCTACAAGCTGACAGCTAACATACTCTTGTCTCGTCAATACAGACAAGGGTTGTCAGCTCCCTGATGGCCCCAAAATAGGCTGTCATGAAATTTGTGGGTCATCAAACTTTAAATATGTATAAATGCTGGAAACCCTTTTAGCAATCAAAGAAGAAAGGCGTAGTAAAGGGGTCACAGGTCGTATTTTTCCAAGGGCTAGCTCAAGTTGTTCGATTAATGCTCGAGTTATGTATCGTTAATGTTTTTGGGTTTCAAATAAAATCTGGGTTTTGATTTGCAATGAAAGATGAAAATACAATGCAAAGTGAGTAAACTTAACTAAAGGAATTAACCAAGGTAATGGCAGCTAATGACGTAAACTAATGGAAAACTTAATCGGCAAATGCAACTTAACTGAATTTAGAAACAAGACTGATTTCTAATGCAAAATAAATGCTTAAACGAATGTATAAGAAAACACTTGATCTGTAGGGAATAAAGAATCTGATGTGCCAAAATGATGCTAAGTGCCAAAGCTGAAATTGACAACTCTGAATACTAATCACTACAACTTGGAAGACAAAGCGAATAGTGAAGAGCTAATCATGCATTTAAGCTGGAAATCAGAAATTAATGCAGCAAATTAGTGATGAACTTAGTGCAGAATTCAAATACAGGAATGCACGAAACAAACTGAATGCAAGGTTCATAAAAACACATGTTCACTTGATACTAAATTCAAGAACTGTAGACAGCTAATTCACAGACCAAAAATTGATATGCAGCAAGAAATGGAACTAAATGCGAAGTAACTGCAATTCAGAAGCAAGTTTACATAAACTATCTGAAATTCTGGAATGGAGAACAAGCTGAAATCAAGAAAAGGAAACTGCTATGAAATTTCAGAAACAATAGCTAAAGATTGCATTAAGAAATCGAATGCAGAATTGGACATGAAGAACTTAATAAATCTGATGCAGTGATGCAATGGCAAATGAGTGCTAAACTGACAAATGCAAACTGAACTTGAATTACCAATCGAAATTCAGGAGAGCTTAAGGAAAGCTTATGGCTACTTGGCACAATTGCAGATTGGAAATCAGAAATTTGCAGAATTGGCAACTAACCCTTGCGGAAATGAAAACTGAGCTACACTAACCGAGCTGAAACCAAATGTATCAATTGACTTCAATAACTATGTAAATGAATTGAACTTCAAAGTGAATTCATAGAACCCAGCTAAGCTAGCTTGATACAAACATTTAGAGATTGAAAATATAAACTGAAACGCAATGAATGAACTAATGTATCAAAAACTAATCTGATATGCAGAATCAAAGCTGGAACAAACTGAAATTAAATGAAATTCATTCACTAACAAGTAGAATGCCTATTTAACAGCAGAAACGAAACCTAATTAAGGCTGGAAAAAAAACTCAGAAATGAATCGAAACAGCTGATACAAAGACAGTAATGAAATGGCACGCTATAGAAACTGAACTACTGACAGAACATTAAAATCCACAAAGAAACTAAACATCGACTTCTTCCCTGAGCTCCAAATCTTCTTGCCGTCACACAAGATTGAGCTTCGAACCTGTAAGCTCAAAAACTGCTGGAAATCAATCTCTGAGAAGCGATCCAACCCAACTCTGCTCAAAACTGAAATCAGCAACCGATCTCCTTGATCTGGTCATGTAGGATGGCGATGTTGATTTGAAGATGATCAGAGCTCAGCCGAGGACCCTCAGGCTAGCTCAGATGGATGTGAAGTGGCACAAAACGAGACCAAGGCGATCAATTCACAGATATGGAGAAACCCTCAACCATCTCTGTTTTTGACCGAATGTGAGCTGGATTCCTCACGGGAAGATCTTCCCAGCGATCCAGGTCTGGATCAAGGCTCGAAAACGATGTGATCACGCCCTCTTGATAAGTACCATTTTGTTGATTATTTTGATTGCTAAAATCCATGTTTGACCCATGTTTTACTTGTTTAATTGTGAATTTACCCTAGGTTTTAGGACTTCCTCTTATTTTGGACTTAATTGCAAATGTGCAATTATTTGGCCACTAATTTTTGATCTATTTTTGTAGGCATGAAAGGATCCTGGACCTAGGGCATACTGGGTCAAACTTGAGTCGGAAGTGGACCCAGATCGAGTTATCAAGCTTTGGAGTAATCTGGGTCGTCCGATTCAAAAGCGGCTAGATTTGAGCCATCTGGGACCATCTGAAGCAATCCGAGCTAGGGTTAGGGTTGATCAAGTGCTCTGATCAAGATCTGAAGGTTTCATCCCAATCAGAGCTCATTCAACCGTTGGATTAAGCTCAGAGGGTTCTAGATCGTCCATTCAAAGATGAGGTTGATCTGGACCATCCGTTGCACATCTGGAGGATCCGAGCTACCACGAGGCAAATCTTAACCCCTGATCATCATCATCAAAGTTTGGATTAAATCAGAGCAAGATCAGCCGTTGGATTTCTTCAAATCAATCTGGGTCGTCCACTATTAAGTACTTAATCAAATTTTCCATAGCTCTTCCCCTCGTCGCGTCTTCGCCGCAACAGCTTCTTCTTCATTTTCTTCATCGAGTTCTTCAGCAATTCCTTCATCAAAGAGGCGCGACCACTCGATCCTTCATTAGAGCAAGTGCTAGGTCAGTGAAGAGAGTACTCTGTGAAGTTTCCAGATCGCATTTTGTCCAACAACAGAGCTGCGTGAGGTTTCAGCAGCTCTGTTAACTGAGTTCATCAATTTCAGCTGTGCACCTCCCTCATTCGATTCGAGCCATCTGGAGGGGTTCCCTGGAAGTCTCGGATCAACCCCAAGTTTTTATCGCAATCCACCACAGCTGAATTGAAGAATTTGGTTGCAGTTTTCAAACACTTGCAGAGTTTGAATGGATTTGATTACCGAGACGGTTCTTCCACTGATTTGTTGAGCTTATGGGTCCAAGGTTCTCCCTTGTGTGACGAACAAGGAGCTCTTGATGCTAGGGAAGGATTGAGGAGTAGTTTTACTAGAGAATTTTCTTGTTTTGGTAGCTGTAATTTTGATCTCTGCAAGTGTTTTGTTTCTGATTTCGTATCAGTTGCTATAGCTCCCATTTCCACTTCGATTTTGTCTTAATTAGGTTTAATTCCTGTAGGTAGTTAGTTAGTGAACTTGTTCAGTGATCAATTGAATTTAATTTTAGTTTGTTTTCTGTTAATTGCTTGCGTGCCACTTCTATTTCTGCATTTTCTTTCAGTTTCAGAACTTGTATCAGAATTGCTTATTGTCCAAATTTTCTCTGCATTTAGTGGTTGTTAATTTCTGCATTCGAGATTGATACATGCTTGTCTAGTTAACATAGAACTTAGTTTTGGTTTCCGCAATTCAGTCTCATGTTTTCAGCTTAGCTAGCGTACCAACTTCAATTTCTGCCACTAGGTTTCAGATTCAATTGGGTTTCATTCTTTAGTTTCTGAATTGGCATCAATTAAATTTCAGGCTTAGGGGTTTTATGTGAATCTTAACTTGGAGCAATCGACTTCAGCTATTTGTTTGGTTTAGAATCCAAATCGTTTTTATTTTGAAACTGCGCAGCTTATTTCTGAATTTGGCAGTTTTGTTGTGTCAAGTTTTCTTCAACGTTCTGTTTTGCTCAGTCAATTGCATTCTGAATTTCTTTCATCTCTTCATGCATATTGCTGCCGTAGTAGCTTTTCCTTCCAAGCTAAATCGATCAGTCTCAATCCTTAATTGTTAGAATTAGTTTTTGGCACAAGAATTCAGCTTTGGCACAAGGGTTTCAACTTGCGTGCCAAGCTGTGTTTTTGGTACTAGTTTGCATCAGTCCTTCATTTATTTCTTGGTGTATGATGGTGTTTGAAGTCAATTGGTATCGTATCTAGCATCTCTGAATTTTCCCTGCATTAGTTGGCTTCAAAACTTGTAGATAGTTTGAGTTGAGTTTGTTTTAAATTTAATTGCTAAATTTTATAGCTAGCATTAGTTTAAGTTTGCTTGCTTGCGAAAACTATCATTTACTAATTTTGTTCCTTTACTTAGCATCTGTTTTGCAATTTGAATTTAGATTTGCCTTTCAAATTAAGTTAAGATCCTTTGGTTGATTCGATTTCCCTTTGATTGAGTTCTCACTTGCTTCACTCTTTTAATTCACTTGTTTAGTTTTCCTTTATTTTTATTGCTATTTCAGTTCAGATTGCAACCCAAAACCCCATTTCATTTGAAAACCCAAATTCACAAACGACAACTAAACACGAGCTCGAATCAAACACTCTCAACTAGTCCTTAGGAAAAATACGACCTGTGGCCCCTTTACTACGTTTTCATATTTTTATTGCAAAAAGGGTTTCCAACTTTTTATTCATATTTAAATTTGAGGACCCACACATTCGTGACAGTATATTTTCGGTCCGTCAAATTTTTGGCGTCGTTGCCGGGGAACTACTAGTTGATTTGTTTGATTTTTTTGCTTGTGCACTTATTTTATATCTTTCTTGATTTATTTTTGTGTTTATTGCTACATCTGGTGATCTGATATTATTTGTTTCATATTTCTTTATCTACTTTTACTGCGATTTATTTTGGTTTTATGACCAGGTCTACAGGTGGTGATCTTGAAGAATTGGACCCTGAGATTGAGAGGACTTTCAGAGCCAGGAGAAGCCAAGGCATTCTTTCAGAGACTACAGATATCCCTCCTATTCAGACTATTCTCACTCAATCAGGAAGTATCATGGCAGACCACCAGAAGACTATGAAGGAACTCGCAGCACTAGATGCATCATTTCAGTACTCCAGCATTGCTTATCCAGAGCTTGCTGGTGATTTTGAGCTCAGATCTGAATTCATCCATTTGCTGCCCAAGTTTCAAGGATTATCTGGAGAGGATCCAAATAGACACCTGCACGAGTTTCATGTTGTATGCTCTATTATGAAGCCTCAGGGAATTTTTGAAGAAGATATCAAGCTGAGAGCTTTCCCCTTTACACTGACAGGAGCAGCAAAAGACTGGTTTTACTATCTACCTACTGGGCACGTGGCTAGTTGGATTTCTATAAAGAAAGCATTTTTGGAAAAAATATTTCCCAGCCTCCAGAACAGCAATAATTAGGAAAAGCATATGTGGCATTCAGCAAGTGGTGGGTGAGACGCTCTATGATTACTGGGAGAGATTCAACAAGTTGTGTTCCAGTTGCCCCCAGCATCAGATCAGCTAGCAGCTTTTGATTTAGTACTTTTATGAGGGGATTGCTGTAGATGGACAGGATTATGATAGATGCTGCAGCTGGAGGAGCCCTAGTGAATAAAATGCCAGATCAAGCTAGGGAGCTCATTTCTAATATGGCTGAAAACTCACAACAATTTGGGAGCAGAGCATTGACCACTAGAGGAGTTGGTGAAGTTCAGGCGGTTTCAAATGATCAGAAAGAGATAAAGAATTCACTGGCAGAGATCGCATCATTTATGAAGCAATTGAATGTTAATAATGCAATTCAGAGTTCAAATATTTCGGCTCCTCTACAAGCTAATCAAGTGATGAGGGTCTGTAGCATTTGCTCTAGCCAAGAGCACACTTCAGATTCATGTCCCACCCTCCAACAAGACGAGACAGTAGCAGCATTGGTAAGAGGACAATTTCAAGCAAGAAACAATCCTTACTCCTCTACTTACAACCCCGATTAGAGGGATCACCCAAATCTAAAATATGGGAACTCTTTCTGCCAACAAAACCCTCAAACACAGCAATTGCAGCAGCTTCCACAGAATTTCCAGCAATCACAGCCACAATTCCAGCAGCCACAGCAATTTCAGACCCAAAAATCCAAATTTTCAGCCTACAATTCAGCAACCACAGCCCCAATTTCAACAATTCCAGCCTCAATTCCAACCATATCAGCAAGGGCAGCAAGGTTTTCAATCGTTTTCAACTTTCCAACCTCAAAAA